>VDFB02382547.1:0-54994 GCA_007258455.2 Sequoia sempervirens
CGATGGTGTCTCACCGAAGGAAGAGGGGCTCGAGGTGATGTCATGCCGAGGGAGTAAAGTCTTGTCAATAGCAATGAGCCTGCCAATGGAAAAAGGGTATCGATATGAATTCAGCCACTCGCTATGATATCTCGCCGACCGTCGTATGTCTTGCCGATGGCTGCTAGGAGGTATGATCGCATCGGGGAGACACAATTAGTGTCTCATCGACATGCAATTCGGTGTGAATGACTTTTGACTGCCTAGGAATCTTATGTGGCATGTTTTCAGCCAATTAGAGAGAATTAAGGGTGAACCCTGGATAGTTTGACCGATTGAATACCCCTGTGAGGGAGATCAACAGAATGCGACTAGTGTGGATCTACTCTGTGAACGAGTCAATGGAGCAACTCGGTGAACACTGGTGTGGAGATCTAATGAAAAGTATGATGCTGCTTCCAGAGATGGTCAACTTGTAGAAAGATCTAGAGCGAGAAGCAGCCAGAAAGGGAGAAGAAACCGTGAGTCACAGTGACAACTAGGATCGCTACTAGCAAAGGGGGATCAACATTAATGATAATGTGTTAGAGCATTCAAAGCGATTCTGGTGGAAGTTCAAAGGTAGACACGAGGACCAGAAGTTAATGCTGTGGTTGTAAGAAGATTTGAAGGCTTCTCCTGAGGGAAATCTTTCACCGACATGGACACGAAGGATGCAATTGAATGTAGCATTAACTTCATTCCGAAAAGATCTGAGGGTTGACCCTCCTACAATGAAATTGATATTTTGTAAACCCTAAAACATGGGCCAGTGCATTCTTTTGGGTACATTCTGTATATATGGCATTTTTTTACCTCTTTGTAAGAGGTTCTGTTTTAGAGTGGGAGAAGTTTTTAGAGATAGTAGGAATTTAAAAAAAAGGATTGAGAGAGATATTTTTTAGAAATCAGTAGCAGTAGAAAAACTTAATCATTAGCAATAGAATAGGAGTTAGATTCGACAAAAGGCAGTAATGTATCCTTCTAGTTCTCTTAGTATAGATGGAAACAATCTAAGGACTTAGGTTTTCTGTACACTGGTGATTGTGCCAAAGTTGTAAATGTTGCTTATCTGTTTCACTAATAGTAGAAGCAACCATATTCAAATCTACTTCATGTTGTGTTCCTGAATGGTATTAATCTTCAGTTAATCATTCAATTAGAGAAGCTTTCAAGGAATGAAATCTTATCTTATGTTTTGCTTAAATGGTAAGTTACAATCTGTTATTGAAGTTAGCACTGTGAATGGATGAAGCTGTGTGTTAATCACAAGTTGATTTTGTTCTCTAGTTTTAGTTAGCAATTCCTTGAAAGGTAACAAGTCTAGTTAAGTTGGATGAATTATCATTCTCTTATGTTCCAAAGCTTTGATCTATCTCTTTTTCTGTTTCTTTAAAAACCCCAGTTAAAATAGGTTTGAATTTATGTTTGGTTTTAGAACAATCCAGAAGCTCAATACCAGTAGGCCCCTTGAATATTATAGTTCACATCAACCATTGAGTAAAATCAACACAGTCGAGAACCGATTACAAAGACCTTGGGAGTTAAGATATCCATGTGTTATTCTTTCTCTTTCAAGAGAGAAGAATAGTGATATTCTATTTAACTGTTGCTGTGCTATTATGACCATCAACAGGGAACTGGCACTAGAGGGAGGGCCTAGAGGAGAAAACTGGATAATACTGGGTTTTTCTCACTAGAAAGGCCCCGCAGAGTTCTTCGATCAATTGAAAATCCATCACCTTTGATAGAACTCAAGACCCCACTAAGACACAAGAGTCACAATATTGGGGCAACCATCATATCACCCTCGTCAGCTCCTCTTACTCCACGAGGTTTTTCACCAATACCCTAGTGGATACCTATCAAATCATTACCAAATTCATCTCAAGTGCCATTACAGCTGGTTCAACCCATCCAACAGCTGGCTCAACCACCACCACTGCTACCAATGGAATTTTTTCAAAATAATCCCTCTCCATTGAGGACTATTCCTGGAGGCTTTCATGATATGCGTAAGAATCCTTAGAAATTCTGTCCCAAGTACATTCATGGCGAATCAAGGAGTGTTGAAGAGCACATACAAGATTTTAAGGGCACTTGTACTAGAGCTCAGATAGCTCACCATGATGTAGTTTGTAGGTTGTTCCCTTATTCCTTAGGGGATATGGTGTACAACTGGTACCTAAATATTCCTCAACGCTCTATTCTGAGCTAGACAGACCTGGAGAATGCTTTTATCAATTAGTTTAGGATTTACGTTGATCCAACCATTTTGTTCCACCAATTTTCTACCATTAGGAAGGAGCCAGGTGAACCTTTTCCCTTGTTTAATACCAAGTTTCAACGAATGTATAGGAGACTGCAGGACGCCTATCTAGTTGCTGAGAATAGTTCCATCCAAGCTTACTTTAGAGTTGTAGACCCTTTGATTGGCTTAATCCTGCAAAGGATGTATCAACCAACGGATATTGATTCCCTGTCTAAAGTCTATCATCTAGCCATTAAATTGCAACAAAAAATTAGCTCCCAACAAGGAAGTTTGGGAGGAGGTTTTCCTTCAATGGGGTATCAGATGTCTAGCCCAACCCCTTTATTCAATACTGTCCTAGGAATGTCTCCTTCCCATTATGGACCTATGTCTAAGTTGTAGACTCAATCTCCTATTCCATTCTTCACCAATGGAGCTCCTGACTTCTTTCAACAATCACAGGCTCATCATAGTCCGCATAGTCATCATAATCAAGCCGGAATACCAAATCATGGTGATCAACCACCTGTTGCTAAGAGTGTTGAAAGTGAAAAGACAGTTCAACTCACAAACGAGGTATAGACCTTAAAGAAAATGCTATCTCAAGTCACCAATGAGATGGATCATCTTAGACTGAACGCTTCTCAAAACCAAGGTAATTATCCTAATCAGAGTAGTAACAACCAGGGTAATTATCAGAACAACTACAATCACAACCAAATGGGTTATCAAGGCCAAAATTCCCCTAACCAAGTCTATCAAAATCAAAATAGAGGATATAACAAGAGGCCAAATAACAACCGACAATGGAATACAAGACCAAACAATGGTGGAGTTTCTCACAATTATCAAGCTAATGAGGAAAGGTCACATACTGTAAATGTGGCTGACCTTAATTTTATGACTAACTCGTGTAGGTTGCATGATATTGCAACCCATTCTGAGGTAAACTGCCTTGAAATGGAGAAAGTTGTCAAAATGGCATAGGCAGATGCCCAAACCTTCCAAGGGAATTCAAACAAAGAAGGTGGCTCAGTAGATACAACAATGACTTATGACCTCTTTGAGGAGGAACCTTCATTCCCAAGGCAAGATGAGAATGAACTACAGGAAGATTTGTATGATGCCCAAGCCTTTCAGACAAAGGGAGGACACTTCCTCAAAAATTAGAATAAGGGTCCGTTCACTACCTCAGCACCTCCTAATCACATGGTGCCTCCGAATCAAAGTGCTGATATCAACCCTCCTCCACCAAAAGGCCCACCCGACTTCCATAATAAAGGTAATTCACTTGGGGTTGTCAAAAGTAATGCAAGTTATAATATAAAATTTGATATTGTTGCTGAGATGCAGAGACAAAAAACCTCTTTATCATATTTTGACATCCTAAAGTGGTGCCCTGCTCAACGAGAGATAGTGCTAAAAGATTTGGAGCAAGCTGATAAATCAAAAGAAAAAAACAAGGCGACACCTGTTGCAAACATGAATACAACTTTTTACAGAAGCAAGGTAGGTACCCCACCATTTCTTTTGAGTTTAAGAATCTGTGAGAAGAATCTACATAATTTCCTGCTAGATTCAGGGGCTTCTGGCAATGTTATGCCATTTTTTGTATGCAAGAAATTGGAATTGAACCCTATCCAAACAAACAAGAAGGTCATCCAGCTTGATAAAACAGAGGTTAATGTAGTTGGAGAATTGAGAAATATACACGTGCAAGTAGGGTCTGACCCTAGGATTTTAACCAACATAGATGTTCAAGTAGCAGACATTCCTGAGACTTATGGTATGCTGTTGAGTAGAGATTTGATGAAAATTATAGGGGGATATCTCTCCCTTGACTTTTCACATATGTGGCTACCATGGAGGGGAATGCCTACCTAGATTAGGATTGAAAGTGAACCTTGCCTCAATCATATCATCACTGAACATGATTGTCCCAATGAGGTAGCTTATTTTGAAACCAGGATAGGGGTTTACAAAGGAGAGGAAATTTTGACCTTTTCGGTACTTGATCCTAAAGAGTTATTAATACAAAATTCCCCTGACCCCATGATTAATGAAAATCAATAGACATTGATCAGGAAGCTGCAACATGATCAGCTGGTCCTAGGGGAAGATATCGATTTACAAAGTCTTTTACTCCCTAATTGGTGCAGGGTGCATTACCAAAATCATTCTGAATTGACTTGCCAACCCTACATCAACATTTTAAATCATGTTTCCCAAGTTGAGGAAACTAGCCTAAGTCACCCTGAGACCGTTGCAGATCACTTCTCATTTGAAGCCAAAGAAGCAATAATGTTAGTAAGGGATAAGATACCTTCAAAGGAAGTTCCTTCTCAAATTGAACTTACCCTAGTCACATTTTTGAAGTACCATAGTTACGAAGAGCAACCCCAAGATTTGCTTGATACCCCTCCACTCACAAGTGTACCATAACCCAAGGGATTAATCAAAGATGCAAGTGACTATCAGAAGGATAGCCACATATTACTTGATATATTTGAGCAAGAATTGGAAATTGCACCTGAGGAACCTATTGAACACCTCTTACCAATATTAGATGCAAAGGATCGAGTGCCCCCACCTATGGCTTATCCTATCCAAACGCCCATAATAACCTCCAAAGGATCAGCCCCAACTCATGATCAGCTGTGGACCCTCATGTTTGATGGATCCAAATCCAAAAGAGGTTTTGGTGTCAGGATTAAATTAACCAGCCCGAAAGGGAAAACTTTCTTTGCTTCTTATAGGTTGCAGTTTGGATGCACTAATAACGTAGCAGAATATGAAGCTCTAGCTCAAGGGTTGATGTTTGCACATAAAAAGAAAGTCACTGCCTTGATGGTTAAAGGAGACTCAGAAATAGTTATCAAGCAAGTGCGCAGCCAATACACATGTCATAATAGAAGGCTGGCAGCTTATAGAAATCAGGTATGGAACCTGATTGAAGACTTTGATGCTTTTGGGATTAGTTTAATCCCTAGAGAGGAGAATCAGATAGTTGATTCATTAGCTATTGCTACAAGTAGCTTGGAACCCATGCAAGGCTCCAAAATTAAAATATTCTCAGTAGATTTTTTTTCAACCCCGACTATTCCTGATAATGTCAGGAGCTTTCAAGTCTTTAATGATGATCAACATATCCTTGATTTTCTAGCAAGTTAAGATGTCTTTGAAGGGTAGATCATTGATGAGTCCAATAGGGATCAAGGAGATTGGAACCCTGAAGATTGTGATACAGAGGGGTCATCAATTTAAAAAGTAATAGCATTCCCAAGGGAATGGTGGCCTTAGAAATAATTTTTGATTCAGACCCAAGGGCTCGAGAAAAGATATCAGCTGAAGATAAAGGAGATGAATACCAAACTATTAACCTAGCTAATTCTGGCCCGAAAAGGAATGTTTACATAGGAAAAGCTTTCCCTAAGGCAATCAGAAAAGATATACTAAGGGAATTGAAGAAGGAAATTGCTGCAATAGACTGGGGGTATGAGGATTTAAAAACATTTGATGCTTCGGTAATGACTCATACCATTCCTTTGAAACCTGAAGCTAAGCCATTTCGGCAGAAACAACGTCCTGTTAACACCCTCATTGAACCCCTGATCTTTAAGGAAGTTCAAAAATTTCTTTTTGCAAGAATAATCTTCCCTATACGATATTCAACATGGGTGGCCAACCTAGTTCCAGTCCGTAAGAAAAATGGAGAGATTAGGCTATGTGTGTATTTTAGGAATCTAAACAGAGCTTCAGAAAAAGACAACTACCCACTCCCTTCACTGGACGAAGTCTTGCAAACTGTCAACGGGTCTCAAATGATATCATTCTTGGATGGTTATTTGGGATACAACCAGGTGATGGTTAACTGTGAAGACAGAATGAAGACAACCTTCACTACTAAGTGGGGAACATTTGCTTACAAAAGGATGCCATTTGGTTTGATAAATGCTAGAGCAATCTTTCAGCGTGCCATGGATGTAGCATTCAAAGACCTGATTGGAAAATGCATCATCGTCTACATGGATGACCTGAAATTATTCTCTAAAGATAGACTGAACCATGCTACAGACTTAGCTAAAGTTCTTGAAAGATGTATCCAGTATGGCGTCTCCCTGAATCCTAAAAAGTGTGTGTTCGGGGTTTCTGAAGGGAAACTTCTGGGACACATAATCTATGAAAGAGGAATATTGATCAATCTAGACTGAGTTGAGTCCATTCTGAAGATAGCCATGCTAGGAAGCAAGAAGGAGATGAGATCCTTCTTTGGAAAGATCAACTTCATGAGAAATTTTATCACAGGCTTTGCCAAAATTGTTAAACCATTGAATGAAATGATGAAGAAGGATGCCAAAATAGAGTGGGGTGATGAGGCAAAGGCCGCGTTTTCTCAAGTCAAGCAATCCATTTCAGAAGCACTAGTTCTCACCAGTCATGATTACTTGAAGTTGTTCTATATTTATTCTTTTGCCTCTGAACACTCATGTGCGACTGTCCTAACTCAACGAAGAGAAGAGGGAGAGGAGAGGCCAATCGCCTTCATGAGCTCTCCGTTCAAGAATGTTGAAATCAAATATCTGCCTCTTGAAAAGCAAGCTTTTGCATTGGTCAGAACTATCAAGAAGTTCAGACATTACATCCTTCGAAGTCAAATTATAGCTGTAGTTCCCGATGCTGCTGTGAAGTCTCTACTTATGCAGAGCGAGCTAGGAGAACGAAGAGGGAAATGGATGGCCATTTTGAAAGAGTTCGATCTGGAGATTCACCCTACGAAACTTGTCAGAGGTACAGGCTTGTCTAAATCCATGGAAAATGCTGGTCGAAACGTTCTTTTCCAGCAATACACAACTCAGTCCTTTTCCAACGACTGCTGGTATGCTGATATCATCTATTTCATGCTCAATAATCGATGCCCAAAGGGAATGAATACAACTCAGAGGAGAGCGCTGAGGATGAAAATATCTCTTTATATGCTCAAAGGAGGATTGCTGTATAGGAAGAATTTTGAGGGAGTGTACCTATAATGCCTTGGTCGGAAAGAGGCTAAGCATGTAATTACTGAATTTCATGGGAAACATGGCACAGGTCATGGGTCTGCAGATTTGTTAACACATCAGATCCTCAGATCTGGTTATTACTAGCCGTGTGTGTTCAAAGATGCCCATCAACATGTGAGAACATGTCACATATGTCAGATTTCTGTATCAAGGGAATGCCATCCAACCATGCCATTGCAACCTATTTACGAGGTAAGACCATTTGCCCAATGGGCGCTAAAATTTATTGGGGTAATTAACCCAAATTCTTTTGCAGGACACCAATTTATTTTGACTGCCACTGATTACTGCATGAGATGGATGAATGCTATACCTTGTAAGAATAGTACAACAGAGGTTGTGATCAATTTCCTCACCGAATGCATCACAACTAGGTTTGGAGTACCCTTCGCATTGGTATGTGACAATGGCTCTTCCTTTTCTTCTGCTGAGTTCATTTCATGGGCTTATGATCACAAAATTATCTTAAAATATTCTTCAAACTATTACCCACAAGGAAATGGAGTTGCATAATCAACCAATAAGAATCTCATAGGGGTGATAAAAAAATTGTTGGAAAATAATCCTAGGGATTGGCATACCCAACTAAGATTCGCTTTGTGGGAAGATAGGACTAGGATCAAGGTTGCTTTAAAAACTTCACCATTTAAGTTGGTATATGGCCAAGAGCCTTTGTTCCCTATCCATCTGCAAATACCTATCCTTGAGTTCATGCAAAAATTCTACTCTAGTGATGATATGATAGAAGTAAGATTAGCTGCCTTGTTGAAATTAGAAGAGCAGAGGGATGCCGCCTTGCAACAATTCTTTAGACACTAGGCTGTTGTCAAACATTGGTTTGATCGAAGAGCCAAAATCAAAGCTTTTAGAATATCAGACCTTGTGCTGTTATGGGATAAGGCTAACGAAAAGAAGGGTAGTCACCAGAAATTTGATAAGCTCTAGTTAGGTCCCTATCAAATCGCTGAGATCCTAGGAGAAAATTCTTTCCAACTAAGTAGTCTAATGGGAGAACCTGTTCCATTGCCTATCAATGGAAAATTTCTTAAACACTATTTTGGGTCATGAAGTTTGGTATTCTACTGGGGAGTGCATTTATGTAAATAGTTCATGCGTTTCTGCTTGTAAATAATCTCTATAAGTAATTTTCTATTCTGTTTGTAAATAGTTTTGTTGTTTGTTTGGTTGTCCTTTCTTTCTGTCCTTTCGTTTCCTTTGTTGTTTGGTTTTTGTCTTGTTTATTCTTTGGGGTTTCTCTATTCTTTCCATCTTGAAATGGTGGGTTGTTATCTGAAGTATACTTTGGTTATTAGGAGAGAAATGGTTTAGATATTTTCAAGTTTTCTAATGGGGTGATTTTGTCCTGAATTCTTTATTTTATGCCCATTGTCAATAAGAGTTGTGGAAAGTCTTGAAAACAAGGTGCAAAGTAAGAAATCTTCATTAACTACCTCTAAATCTGTCACAAATCATCAAGATCATCTCCTGTTGTAATGATATATTTGTCTTAGGATGATAGTGTTATAAGATTTGAGTGAAAAATCCGATCTCCCAAGTGCTATTATGAGGTCCATGGTAGTTTTCAACCCAGAAAAAATGTCTGACATCTAACATATTGAGAAAATTGAATGAAATATCTAAAACTCCAAGAGAAAAAAGAAAAAAAAGAGAATTATCTAAAAGAAAAAAGAACTCAATATGAATGGGTGATTCCAGTATCTCTACTGGGGCTATGGACGCCTGACTGGCAGTAGAGAAATGCTGTGAGAAAACTAGAGGTATCTCCATCAGGGCTATTGATGCCTGACTGGCAGCGAAGCAATGCCCAGGATATCATTGCACAACAGCTAAAGGAAATCAACTCATGTAGTTCAAATCTTTCACATTGTTGTTCAAAAGATGAGGAAAACTTTATAAAAGAGTGATGCACCATCAAGCACACACTTAGATTCAGGGGTGGCCATTGTTGACTTATATTTGAGATTCTAGCTCAACCTTGGTTGTTAAAACTGACCCAACTGGAGTTGTGATGTTCATAAACCAAGAGTTCTGGGTAGCTGAATCCTTGAGTTTCTTGAAAATGGTTAAACCATTTTCCCAGTCGATTTGCCATTTGTTATGCCTTGCATAACCACCCCATTTTATTCTGGAAAAAAATGGGTCCCCCTTTGCTTTTGTTTTCTTTGCCTTTGGTTGTCTGGTTTGGTCTTGGGAGTTATTTTGTTTTTCTTCCTAAGTTTGTTTTTGGTTCTGCTGAATTTGGTTCTGCCTCAATTAAAGTTGGGTTTCTTTATGTTTGAGTATTTCATGGCTAGGGTTGCATGATACTGTTTGATTCTTGGTTTCCCAAGCAAGTTTCAAGTTCACTCTTTCATTGGCATCATGAGACAACTTGCTTGTGAGCCATGAATACCCCTAGTAGGGATTTAGTAGTTGAAATAATTTAATCCTAGGCTTGCTTGTGCATTAATGGCGGATTTGTGGGGTTTGATACTTAGGGCATCACCATTTTGCCCCAGTTTTCTTTTTGAATTGGCCTAGGATTTAATCTGTAGAAGGTCCATATCAAACTCGTCACAGGCCTAGATTCCTAAAATTCATGTTTGATCGATTAATTTGGGTGAAATCGTGAGAGATTGTTGAAGTTCGGGTTTTTTTCCTTGTTCGAGATTTTCCACCCCAGCCGGATTTTCCCAAATCTCGCTCAAACTCTGGCTAAACACTGTGGTTCAGAGATTTTTGGTCTTCACGGAATTCCATGTGGGACGAATTTTCTCGATTTTCCCACTCTTCTTTTTCTCGAAATTCTCAAGCCTCCAGAGATTCACCTTCTTCACGGATTTCCTTTGACTCCATATTTTCCCAAAATCCTTTGTTCCCTAGTTTTTTTGAAATTTGCAGAATGTCTCCTCCTTCGCAGAAATCTATCCCGCGCAGATTTTCCTGGAACTTGATGGAATGTGAAGAAATATGGAGTAATAGGACTTGTTAACAAATGATGGTGCATTTTATGATTAATTTATGCTATTTTGAGATCTCACATGTTGTTTCTTGATTGATAATGATCGGATTAAGTTGCTAGTAGGTGTTTTCATGTTTATTCTGCTGGAATATGCTTGGCTTGGAATTCTCCAAAATTCCTACCTGGCTTGGATTTCGTGGGTGGACCTGAAACCCGAACTCTCATATGATCATTTTATTTGAAGATTTAATGACACCTTGCTTATCTAGGATTCATTTTAATGATGATTTTGATTGATTAACCTTTGTTTGTGTGATCTTTACTATGGTTTCCTTTGTTGAGTGCAGGATTAAATCATGCACATGATGATATTTCTCAAGGAGCTCAGTCGGAAAGCATCCCCCAATCAAGTTTGGCATGAAATTCCTATAAGAAGAGAGTCAGATAGACCTTCCAAATGTCTTGCCGACTAGCAGTGGTTCTATTCATTTTGAAGTGTCCCGGTCAGCGAGATAGTTTAATCGCCGTAGGTTTTCATATGTCTCGCTGACTGATTGCACACAAGGTTAGCATTGCCGAAAGATTTGTGCTCGATGAAAGGTATTTCTAACCCATAATGTCTTGGTGAAAGGTTATACCTTCGGCATGATGTCTGGCTGAAGAGGTGAGGTCTCGGCGACAAAGGTTCGGGTTCGCTATGAAGTCTTGGCGATCGAGTGATGTCTCGCCGAAAGTATGATGCCTTCGGTATAGGGTTGTGCTCTTGGGGAAAATTCTTGCCGACTACAAAGGGTCTCGGAGAAAGGCCTCGCCGACCACGCAAGGTATCCCCAAAATGAAATGAGCTCTCGGTGAAAGGGCATAACTTCGGTGTAATGTATCGGCAAAGAAAGCTAGTCTCGCCGACATGGGATGATATCGGCATAAGGTCTTGCCGACCACGAAGGGTCTTTCTGAAACAGAATGAGCTCAGGGAGAATGGAGGAGCTTGACATGATGTCCTACCGACAAGCGATGGTCTCTATGATGGGTTTTAAACCTTTGGCGTGACTAATGGAGCCCATCATGATGTCTCACTAACCCGATGGTGTCTCACCGAAGGAAGAGGGGCTCAATGTGATGTCATGCTAAGGGAGTAAAGTCTTGCCGATAGCGATGAGCCTGCCAATGGAAAAAGGGTATCGATATGACTCCGGCCGCTAGCTATGATGTCTCGCCGACCATCGTATGTCTTGCCGATGGCTGCTAGGAGGTATGATTGCATCGGGGAGACACGATTAGTGTTTCACCGACATGTGATTTGGTGTGAACGACTTTTAACCGCTTGGGAATCTTATGTGGCATGTGTTCAGCCAATTAGAGAGAATTAAGGGCGAACCCTGGATAGTTTGACCGATTGACTACCCTTGTGAGGGAGATCAACAGAATGTGACCAGTGTGGATCTGCTCTGTGAACGAGCCGATGGAGCAGCTCGGTGAACACTGGCGTGGAGATCTAAAAAAAAGTCTGATGCTGCTTCCAGAGATGGTCAACTTGCAGAAAGATCTAGAGCGAGAAACAGCTAGAAAGGGAGAAGAAACCGTGAGTCACAGTGAGAGTTGGGATCGCTACTAGCAAAGGGGGATCGACATTAATGATAATGCTTTAGAGAATTCAAAGTGATTCTAGTGGAAGTTCGAAGGTGGACACGAGGGCCAGAAGTTAATGTTGTGGTTGTAAAAAGATCTGAAGGCTTCTCTTGAGGGCAATCTTTCACCGACATGGACACGGAGGATGCAATTGAATGCAACATTAACTTCATTCTGAAAAGATCAGAGGGTCGACCCTCTTGCAATGAAACTAATATTTTGTAAACCCTAAAACAGGGGCCAACGCATTCTTTTGGGTACATTCTGTATATATGGCATTTTTTAACCTCTTTGTAAGAGGTTCTTTTTTAGAGTGGGAGAAGTTTTCAGAGATAGTAGGAATTTAAAAAAGGATAGAGAGAGATTTTTCAAAAATTAGTAGCAGTAGAGAAACTTAATCATTAGCAATAAAATAGGAGTTAGATTCAACAGAAGGTAGTAATGTATCCTTCTGGTTCTCTTAGTATAGATGGAAACAATCTGAGGACTTAGGTTTTCTGTACACTGGTGATTGTGCTAGAGTTGTAAATGTTGCTTATCTATTTCACTAATAGTAGAAGCAACCAGATTCAAATCTATTTCATGTTGTGTTCCTAAATGGTATTCATCTTCAATTAATCATTCGATTTGAGAAGCTTTCAAGGAATGAAATCTTATCTTATGTTTTGTTTAAATGGTAAGTTACAATCTATTATTGAAGTTAGCACTGTGAATGGATGAAGCTGTGTGTTAATCACAAGTTGATTTTGTTCTCTAGTTTTAGTTAGCAATTCCTTGAAAGGTAACAAGTCTGGTTAAGTTGGATGAATTATCATTCTCTTCGGTTCCAAAGCTTTGATCTATCTCTTTTTCTGTTTCTTTAAAAACCCTAGTTAAAATAGGTTTGAATTTATGTTTGGGTTTAGAACAATCCAAAAGCTCAACATGAGTAGGCCCCTTGAATAGTATAGTTCACATCAACCATTGAGTAAAATCAGCACAGTTGAGAACCGATTACAAAGACCTTGGGAGTTAAGATATCCATGTGTTATTCTTTCTCTTTCAGGAGAGTAGAATAGTGATATTCTATTTAACTATTGCTGTACTATTCTGACCATCAACACCACATTCCCCCACTCTCTCCCACATTCTCCCACTCTCAAATAACTCTCTTCCACCTTCTCCCACTCTCCCCAAATCTCTTACACCCTCTCCCACCTCTCTCCCACCCTCTCCAACTCTCTCCCACCCTCTCCCACACTCTCCAACTCTCTTCCACTCTTTCCCACTCTCTCCCACACTCTCTCACCCTCTCCCACCCTCTCTCCACTGTCTTCCACTATCTCCCACCCTCTCCCACTGTCTCCTACTGGAATAACTCTCTTCCACCCTCTTCCACCCTCTTCCACTCTCTTCAACTCTCTTCCACCCTCTCCCCACCCTTCTCTCACCTCTTTCCCACCCTCTCCCCACTTCTCCAACCCTCTCCTACACTCTCTCCCACCCACTCTCCCACTCTCCTACTCTCTCCTACCCTCTCACACCCTCACCCACCCTCTGCCACTCTCTCCCAACCTCTCCTACCCTCCCACCCCTCTCTCCCTCCCTCCACACTCTCCACTCCCTCCCACCACCTCCCACCCTCTCTCCCACCTCTTCCACCCCTCTCCCACTTCCCAGTCTCCAACTCTCTAACTCTCTCCAACCCTCTTCCACCCCTCTCCCACAGGTCTCAACTCTCCCACTCCTCTCACCCTCTCTCCCACACACTCCACCCCTCTCCCCACCCTCTCAATCTCTACCACCCTCTCCCACCTTCTCCCACCTCTCCCACCATCTCCCACCCTCTCTCCCTCTCTCTCCAACTCTCCCCACCCTCTCCCACACTCTTTGACTCTCTCCCACTCTCTCCAACACTCTCCCACTCTCTCTTGTGCTCTCCCATGCTCTCTCCCACTCTCCCACCCTCTCTCATACCCTTTCCACCCTCCCAATCTGTCCCACCCTCTCCCACTCTTTCCCACCATCTCCCACCCTCTTTCCCACTTTATGCCACCCTCTGCCACCCTCTCTCACTCTCTCTAACTCTCTTCCACCCTCTCCAACCCACTCCCTCCCTCTCCAACCCTATCTCCCACTAAGCCACTCTCTCCAACTCTCTCCCACCCTCTTCCACGCTCTCCAAATCTCTCCCACTCTCTCCCATTCTCTCCCTATTGTCAAACAGATTGCACCTGAATGCTGGAATAACTAAATTCAACAATCTGTTGAAACATTGGATCAAACTTAGGTTGTGGGTGACCTATAATGAGATTGAACCTCCAGATTCTAGGCCAACTTCCTATATGATTCTCAAATTAATTAATTGGTAAATTGTTGGAAAAAGGATAGAGGTACTGAAAGTAATGCTTAAACTGTAATGAAACCTGTTGATGCACCTGATTGGAAATTTAATTGCAACCTAACTCACAAATAATCACTAAGCACTTTAATTCACACAACCTAATTTGATAGCCCAGTCACCTGAATGCTTTAAACAAAGGCTTTGATTTAATGCAATATTGAGGGAAAACAAAGTTTTCACGACTAAACTGATTAATCAAGTACATGCATAGTGTATAACCAATGAACTTAAACTAAATTGCATACAAATATGTGAAAAAGATAGAAAAATTAGAGGTTTCAGAACTGAAAACATAATAATTTCTTGATTAAATTTCTCACAATAACGATGCCTAAAACTTGGAAGGAAAATTTGAAAATACTAAAAATTAGAAGGAATCCTTTGCAAATCATAAACTAATGAACCTGTAAAAATAGTGTTGTATTAATCTGAAAGTTGAGTTACATGACAATTCACTTTGTAAAATGCAAAGGCTGAATAACAAGAACTAAAATGAAAAAGATAAACTTTTTCAATATATACAATGAGAATGCACTTCAAAGTGCATGAACATGTAACTGAAAGTCAATTTCAGTGAGAAAATGATAATCCCAAGGTGAAATCCTAGCAGAAGCAAAAATACCTGAAAATAAGGTTCAAACTCATGCAAAAATGAGTGAACTCAGTCTCAAACTCGCGGTCATAAAGCATGCAACTGATCTGTAACTCAAACTAAACTGGAAATCTCTGAATGTGGGTCAAAACATGCAAAATCTGCCTTGCTTTAATCAACTCGCCCATGATAACTCAAAGTTCTTTCTTGCATGACAAATCTTCGTTTGAGTCTATAGTTGTAACTCAACCTTACATAATGTCTTCTATTTTCATTTTAAGATGATGAATTAATTAAATGATTTATAATGCATCATTTAATTAATTCACTTACATTGATTAATGCAAATCAGTTTGAAGAATAAAGCTAATTTTGAAGGCATATTCTCCATCTCATATATCATACTTAGCATATATTTGAAAATATGCATTCTCCATTAACAATCATTGATGATCACCATCATTAGCTCATACGACTGACCACACTTGGCATATATTTGTCAATAATTTAATAACCTGCCATAATATTTAGCACAAAGTTTTATATTTGATAAGGCCGACCATACTATTGCTAGGCTCATCGACTTAAAAGTCATGGCCACAGGGAAAATTAAAGAACATAATGATTTACATAATGATTTTCTTCAAAGCCAAAAGATAGTAAAAAAGAAACACCATCGAACCCATGGAAAAAGAGGAATGAGGAACCCTAAAAACATTATGCTCATTTGACTTTGGAGAAGCTTCATGAAGAAGTTGTTGGTCACCACCATGGAGTAGGGTTTCTGAGAAACTTGTTCCATTTGGAGCTTGACCTACACAATCTTTGGACATTTTTTGAGGAATCTCAATAGAAAAATGCATGGTAACTTTGATCCTTCCACAAAAATGATAATTTCTTACCATTTTGAGTCATCTTTTGGCTTATACAGCCACGACCATGCATATTATCTGATATATTATTTGTCATTTCTTTGTCCCTTTTGATCTCTGCATTTTACTGACTCTTGTCGCCATGAGAGGAGAAAATGTTTGCAAGAAATAACTTGAATTCTTCGGCTATCGACCTCCTTATGAATTATTTCTGCCTTAATAGACAAGGTAAGTCTGATACTTAGTTATTTCATGACTTTTTTTCTATTTATGGAATAAATCTCATCCTAAAGACCACGACCATGCTCATTTTATGATATATCCTGTGCTATTCTTTTTTTCTGGGCTGCCGTTGAAGTCTTGGTTTGAGCTTTTATGTATATATTTGTTGCTTGTGCAAACTTGACTTATGATTTTGAAGCTCAAGGAGAGTAGGATGGTAGGTTCTCTTTTTGTTCTTGTTTCCTTCATTTTGAATAAAAAGAAACCTCACTACATTTTGTGTTTTTAGAAAATAGCCCCATGCTTTACAGAAAAACAAGAAACCCAACTACAATTTGTATATATCTCACTTTCAAATAACTTATACTCTTGATTGAAAGCCACGGCCTCATGTTTGCATTCTGGGTATTCTCCATTCACTGCATTTTTGTATTTTTAGGTGGTAGCTTTAACCAGTCTGATGTATATTATAGAAACCCTCCTATATTTGGGCTTGGCCGTAGACTTATTGTGCTTCTGGTTTTTTTTGCTGGTGATAAACCATCTAGTCGCCATATAAGAGCTTGACCTAGGTATTACCATCTAAACTATCTAAATTTTGCAAAAAACTTGAATGAGGGTTTGGCTGTCAAATGCCATGGGCATGGTATTATATTCTTGTGCTCTTCATTTTCTCTTCTGTTGAATGATGTGCAAAAATGAAATGCAATGAGAATAAAAAAACTTCATATAACCTTCCTTCTTTGTGGATCTTCAACCTTCAATGGGCCTGTAGTACCTCATTCTACTATTTTCCTGAAGATATTCAAGTTATTAATGCCTGTAGTTTCTCCATTCGAGCTCCTCTCTGTTGATTCATGTGATTGTAGCCTGTTTACTTTGAGATTATAAACTCCTATATTTTGAAGAAAACTCGCATGGTTATTTTGAAACTCCTTTTGTGAAACTATGCACCATTGTATTCTAAGCTTCATGGCTAGAATTCTTCACTATTGTTATTAGCATTGCGATTGATGATTTTTTTATTGATGCTAACTTCTCATTGATGCAAACTTAAGCTTTGAAAGGTGATCATGCTTTACTTACAGTCATGTAGACTGTCTTCTTGATATCACTGTTCCTCCTGAATCTATGCTTTGAAGTTCTAAAAATATTTTTTAAAAAAAAATGAATCCTCTGTTTATGTTGGAAATGACTTTTATTTGTTGTTCCTTAAAATACATATTAAATGAGGAAACAAATCTTCAAAAACAGTGTTCTCTTGGACTGTTTCCCTCCACTGTCAATGTGTCTTCTCTGCATTTATCCTTTTAAAAGAGCATCATGAACTATCTTTTCGCTTTCTAACCACTGTAGTCACTGATACATCCTTTCAGATTATCATTCTATTATTCCTTCAAGCACCAAGATTACTTTCAGCTTAAAATGGAAATGAAAACAACCTTGACAATGTGATTTTTCCTACACAATTGTTACACATGATGACTATTGTAAAATACTTCATTTCACTATGATTAATGCAAAATTTAGCAAAACTCTGTACTAGCATGATGTTCTTGAGCTATGTTTTTTCCATTGCAAATGTGACTGTTTCTTTTGATGATAACATAGATTACTCTGCTAGCTCTTCTGTAAGCAACCAAGAAAAATGATAACACATAAGGTTGAAATATAAAGATGCCTGTTGATGTCAAGATGTAATAATGTTGTCTTGTTATCATGTTGACTGCCTTTCAGCTTATGCATTCATGCCTGTAAATTTGTTGTTGCTTTTCCTGTAAGTGAACACTTTTAAATGCTTTGATTTGGCACTTGTTCTTGCAATGTTCACCTATAGCATTTGGCATTATAATGAATGTTCTTTATAAAATGCTCCCTTCTTGTTGAATACAAATATGTTTCTTTGTCATATCTTTACTTCTTTTGATTAGCTGAAATCTTGCTGATGATTTGCATTGATTGTAAAATATGAGAATGCTGCTTAGATCATTTGTAAGAAAAATTAACTTGCTCAACGCTCTGCTTTCCCTTCAGTATAAAGGGGCTCAATGCCTTATCAAAATGTGAACATAAATGAAAGGAAGAGATGAAACAAGAGATTATAAATGCAATATATTTTTAATTGTTTCCTTTGAATGATGAGCAAAAGATAACTGCTCAATCTATTTCACCATGCTGAATTAGACTGCTTTTATTATTTGATATTGCTGCTCTACAACAATCCTGTTTGATAACCGTAATACTTGATGACTCTCATGTTTAATAATGTGAATGAGAGGTGTCCTTATGCTATGCTAGGCTCTACCCTTGTGGGATCCCATTTTACTCCACATATCTAATAAGATGATCACGAACATGATGAACATGTTCCTACACATTGAAACAAACAAGTTAGTAAAAATAATCGAAGCTGAAAGCTTCCATTGAACTATGTTTTTCTTGATTGTCAGCCTTTGTAACTCAATCGTCTGGTGAATGCCTGATTTGATGCAAATTACATTCCTATTGGTAGCGTAGGCATAAAGCAGAATGCGATTCATCATTGCTTAGAGTACACCTCTAACGCCATTCCTTTATAATTTTGCAGGTTCATGAAGCGAGGAAATGAGGTTGCAGTAGCTTGGAGACGTGACGACTGAAGACATCAAGGAAAGTGATTCATCACTACAGGAAATGATGAATTGCTCCTCTTCTTTGCACTTACGTTATTTTCAGTAGTGTAGTTTATCTTTGAATTTTTTATTCATCATTTGATTGTCATAATGAAATTATGTTACTCTCGCGGCTTGTGTGAGATTCAATGTTGTTACAAAATGAATAAAAAGCATTATTATGCAAATTCTCAATTTTATGTTTCAAATACTTGCACAATAAAACTGTAATTCAGATGTAAATTGATCTCTATGATGATCAATGAATACTTTAACAGCAAAACATGAAAATTTTCATACCTATCAAATCATGAATTTGATTAAGCTCTACCTGTTTGAGCTCGTAGTGAAAAATAGGTAACACTCCCACCATCTCCTACCATCTCCCACCCTGATCCCTCCATTCCTTTGATTTTGATTTGATTTGATGATTTTTGATTTCGATTTTGATTTTTTTGATTTGATTTTTGCAAAAGGATTTTGAGATTTTTCTGCCTGACGCATCCTTTTTTCGATTTGATCCGAAAGATTTTGATCGCCATTAATGATCGATAGCGTGTTTGATTTATGATGTGCGGATTTGATTTTGATTTGTTTGATTTGATGCTCCTGCGCGCCTGATTTTTGATTTACGATCCTGATTTCGATTGATTCAGCTGATTGTTTGATTTTGGAAAAATGGATTGATTTGATTGATTTTGCGCCGTGCTGGATTCCTGCTGATTTTGAGGATTTTCATTTCCCACTCCCCTCTCCCATCCTCTCCCCCCTCTCTCCCACTCTCCCACCCCTCTCTCACACCTCCCACCCTCCCACACTCTCTCCCACTTCCACCCTCTCTCCCACTCCCACCCTGTCTCGCCCTCTCTCCCATAAGCATAAATACATAGATATAGGCATACATACATGACACACCAGCATACATATACATACAAACATATGAAATGCATTTAACTAAAGGAATAAGTAACGCGAGCGCGTTATGTGTTGCTAAAAATGTTCCACGGAGAAGGAAAAGTGAAAACTAATAAATAACGTGAGGGCGTTATAATGCACTCATGTTATATTTTACTTTGGGAATCCCTGAGCCTTAGCTTTGGTATTTTTCTTGGAATACCAACCCAAAGGCTTGGAGGGCATTCCCAACGACTAGAGACATGTTTTTTGCAATTTTTACAATTTTTCACATAATCGGGTTCGTGCTCACCGTCAGGATTGCATTTGGTTCAATATCGACAAAATCAAACACATGGGTAATGTTAAGTTCTCTCTTAGCTTTCCAACGATATAATTTTTTTCACTTTCTGACAATGTTAGGCCTTTCATCCATAATTTCTTTTGTTTGTATGTCTGTTTTTTGTCAAAAAATAGTGTTTGGTTTTTTTTTTGTTATAAATGAACCGTTCATCAAAATTTCAAATAAATTACATTTTTAGAAACTAGATTCCATTCTACAAATTTGAAAAAATAAAAATGAAAAAAAATCTATTACTTTCCAAAATTTGTAGGGGGAACACGGCCAAAATTCTACTTTTTAGGAAGATCCCACTTAGAAAATTAGTAAAAAATAAAATATTCATTAAAAAATTATCAAAAAAATTATGCATCAACTAGATGCTGTTAGCTAACTTCTGACCGTAATGATTTTAAAAATACTAAAAAAAAGTTCACCGTGTTCAGGTCGTACAAGAGTTGCTATGTTATGTTTTTCTAACAAAAACAACACCAATTTGTGTACATCCCTTTGTTGAACCCCTTAATTTCAACCATTTTCAAAATAAATTAGTAGTTTAGAAAGTAGACTCAGAGCACTTTGATCCTTGTTTTTGTTCCATCTCAAAATTTTGAGTGTAACTATCCTCAATTTCATGTCCAAGGTTAGCATTTCCTGATTTCAGAAAAAAAGTGGCCACTTCAGCCCCCTTTTTGGGAACCATCTTGGTGCACTTACCCATAAACCTACTAAAAAATCTCATTGCTTGGGAAATATCTAGTCTAGTACAAACCATTGTATACACCAAAATACCAATGATACTGAAACGAAGAAGATTTTTCGCTCTATGTTTTGAGGGATAGAACAACCAATTTTCTCAAAGTTTCATTCAAAGAAACATTATAGATCTCAATATAAGGATGAAATGAGGGAAAGAGATCTTAAATAAGGTGTCCTAGGGTGTGATTAAAGACTAAAAGGGGGTTCACCACCAAGCTAGGGCTTGGAAAGACAAGAAATGAATGTAACATGCAAACTTGACTAAATGACCTAGGAAATGAAATTGAAAATAAGGATAAAAAATGAGAATGAACAGAGGTGCACTTGGAAGAAATATAAGGTCATTTAAATAAGCTCCAAAACCATGAATTCTTCTACTTGAAGCTCACTAGGACTCATACACCAGTTTGGGTGATTTAGTCCCATACTAGGGTTTATGTGCCAAAACTAGAATATGTCAGTAACAAATTAAATCTGAATATACTAAAATCTAGGAAAGGCAGTACTAGGACTCATATGCCACAAGTGGCAATTTAGTCCCAATATAAGGGTTTGGCTGAAATTCTGGTATTCTCTAGTGATCTCCTGTAGCTTCCTTCCTACCAAATATTTGATTCTGAAACCCTGAAATATGGCATGTAGGTGACTTTAAGTGATCTTGTAAGTGATGAGACAACTTCAAAAACTTTCTTCAATCCTGCAACTTAGTCTTCAAAGATCCTCAAGCTCGAAGAAACCTAGATCTGCAATCACACATGTAGAGAGAGGGAAAAACTTGTTGATTGTTAGGAAATAGGGGTTTGACTAGGTCAAACCCCATTTAGGTAATTAAACCTTGTAATGAAACAATGAAACATGAAATATGAAACATGAAAAATGATACCTTGAATGATGTCTTGAAATATAAATCAACAATCAAACATGAAGTGTCCATGTAGAATGTAGATCTTGATTTGAATTGGATGTACAACAATGCTTAATCTAGGATCTTGAATGCTACATCAAAACACATTAGCTCAACAACATGCATGACACACTATTCCTTTGAAATGATGAAGAAATCTGCCCTTGAATGCCTTATAAATGCTCTTGAATACTTTATGAAGCTCTTGTGTGTTAGAATAATAGGTTGTTTACTTCATTAATTTAATCATGTTGAATGCAAAAGTTGATAGTCAAACCTCACAGATCCCAATGAACACCTGCAATCAAATAACCTATCACCAAAGGAGATCAAGAGGCACAAGAATGGTGCTTTGCAAACATGAAGCAAAAATGTATTACCCAAGAAGATGAATAATTAAAAATAGATCAATCCTTAAGAAAGGAGATCAAAACCTTAAAGTGAGAACCCTAGGAGAGGATTAAAATAGCATGTGACAAATGTCAAGATCATAATGAATGAGAAAACATGACTAATTTAATAATAAATAAATAAAGATTCCTAAGTTTAGCTTAAGTGAATAAAGTAAAGGTGACTTAATTAAACATGATTAAATTAATCAAGTAAACAACCTATTACTCTAACACCCCCCTTAAGATGAACTTAGGGAGAAGCTAAAAAATTAAGGATAGATGCATGAAAGCAAAGATGGGTCCTGACAAACAAGGCCAAATGAGGTACCCAAGTACAAATGTAAAAGATCTCTCACAACAAAAGAAAAGGAGAAAAAATCATGGGAAAAACTCCTCTCCAAAAGAGAGAAATACAAGTGAAGGACTAAGAAGCCTCCAAACAAGAGTGAAGGATGAAGAAGCCTCCAATCAAGAAGAAATTGTCCTAGAAGATAGGAACAAAGGATGAACATGGAAAACACCATTGAAGCATGAAGAAGCTGTAAAATCTATCGTAGAATGATGGCTAAATATTTAAAATAGGAATGTAAGAGTGTCCATATGGTAAGTGTTCCATCTCACCAAAATGTATGGGTAACCAGCCACTGCATCCGCCTAGTACATAGGAGAAAATACTATATACATAGCTCACTCCAATGTGAAACCAAAGAAGCATTAACACCAATAGTAGAACCCCCCCATAATGTTGAAAAGGGAGAGGTGTGACAGGTACACTGAAACTGAACTCCAGAAAGTAGTGCATGAGGAGGAACCAGGAACATTTGAAGGTGCAATCATGAAAGTACAAGCAGATAGAAAGGATGTGAAAATAAAAGTCACATACGCATGAGAAAGGTATGAAGGAGAAAAAATGAAAACATCAACCCCCATGGCACTTTATATCATAGTGCGAGTGCAAAAAGGAACTAAGTGATGTGCAAGAATCCCAATACTACACATTCAAAGCTGCGGCACTTTATTTCAGTGCGTTTATAGATTATAAATACATGCAATGTGAGCCCATAAGGTCTAAAAAGGACAATAGCTGAGAAGAAGGATTTTTTGAAAATACCAAAAATTAAATCTAGAAACCACCTACAACACTACGAAGAGCCCAAAATAAGCTTTCCAACAATATCTTGTTTTCCCATTTTTGACATAGTATGCAAAAGTTATGCGGAAAACATTGAAGGAAACTATAGAAAAGAAGATCTGACTCTGTATGGAAATAACAGGGACCTAAATTTTTTTTTTCAAAAAACACCTGCACCACTGGAAAGTACTCTGATTCCTCTTTTCGACGATATCTCGTTTACCCGATTTCGACACCGTGGGAAAACGTTATGGCCTCCAGAAGAAAATAGCTCCCAAAGGGCAAAAAACATAGTTTGCAGCATTAAATTTGAAGGCCAAATGGCCATCACAGCAAAAATGTGAGCCTAAATTTGATGGCCATTTGGCCATCAAAGCATTTACACAATTGGACTTATTTTGGAAAAAAATGTTTTTTTAAAAAATACATTAAAAAATTACAACAATTTTTTTTTAAAAAAATATTATTGGTGGGGGGTAAATGGGCCACCCCACCACTCCTCATGGTACATAGGTACCGTAGGGCTACAGTGCACCTCGCACTTTTTTTATTTGTTTTAAAAACAATTTTTTATAAAAGTTTAAAAAAAAAAAAAAACTTTAAAGCATCATCGAAAAGAGGATTCAAAGTACTTTCTAGTGGTGTAGGTATTTTTTGGAGTTTTTTTCTTAGAGAGGATTCAAAGTACTTTCTAGTGGTGTAGGTATTTTTTGGAGTTTTTTTCTTAGGTCCCTGTTATTTCTAGTCAAAGTCAGATTTTCTTTTCTAAGGTTGCCTTTAGTGTTTTCAGCGTAACTTTTGCATATGATGTCAAAAATGGGAAAACAAGATATCATTGGAAAGATTGTTCTAAGATCTTCGCAGTGGTGCAAGTGGTTTCTAAATTTTATTTTTGGTTTTTCCAGAAATGGGTATGTGCAGGATCATCATGGAAGAAACAGGCCCTTAAGTGGCAAAAAAATTAGAAAAATCAGAGTTAGGCAACTTGACTTAAAAATTTGAATAAGTTATCTATATTATTTCAAAAATATGTAAGAATAGAATCTATAGAAAATTGAATGTAGTTTCTAAATTACTAGGTTTGTTTAAAAAAAAAAGAAATATATTTGGTGAAAATTTGAAATTTCAATGCAGTAGTACTTAAATTTCAGGGAAAAAATAAGTAGGTGTATGTCTAACCACCCTAACCACAATAAAATGATAATATTTTTTTATAAGATTTTAGATATAAGTAAAGGACTCATGTCCCGATGTGATGCATATTTTTTTATAATTTTTTTCCAAGTAAATAATTAATTATGAATTTTTTATTACAACTTTTAAAAAATATAAAAAACTCGTACGTCTGACCACCTTAACTTGGTCAAAACTTCATGAAATTCAAATTTTATTTTTTTATTCCTATAGTATGCGAAGCATTAGAATGTGACACATGTTTTGGATTCAAAAAATGTGATACCATTTGAAAGCTATAGATGTTTTTCAATTAGCCTATCGATCAAGACTTTAGTCATAATTTGAATAAAAAATGAATAATAATTACTTATTAAATTCAAAGTATTAAAGCATAATTTATATTGGTGGAAAGCTGAGAATCTCCTTTAAAAACCCTTTTCGTTTCATCAATTTTGGTTAAAAAAAGTCATCAGCCACATACCCATCATATTGCCACTTTTTGGCCCATCATGATCCTGCACATACCCAAATACTTCTTCTTAGCTGTAGTCTTTTTTGGATCTTATGGGCTCACTTTGCATATTTTTATCATCTGTAAACGCATTGAAATGAAGTGCCTCAACTTTGTATGTGTAGTATTGGGATTAGATTGCACACCACTTTGTGCCTTGTTGTACTCACACTATGATATAAAGTGCCATGGGGGTTTATTTTTTCCTTCATACCTTTATCATGCGTATGTGACTTTTGTTTTTACATCCTTTATATCTTCTTGTACTTTCATGTCTGCACCTTGAGATGTTCTTGGTTCCTCTTCATGCACTACTTTCAGGCATTCAGATTTAGTGTACCTGTCTACTTCTTCCTTTTTAGCATTATGGGGGGATTTCTACTATTGGTGTTAATGCTTCTTTGGTTTCGTGTTGGAGTGAGCTATGTATGAAGTATTTGTTCCTATGTACTAGGCGGATGCAACGCGGTTGGTTACCCATGCATTTCAGTGAGATGGGGCACTTATTGTATGGACACTCTTGCATTACTTCTTTCATCATTTCAACAGTCATTCTATGATAGTGTTTGGGTATGTGTAGGATCATGATGGGCCAAAAAGTGGCAATATGATGGGTATGTGTAGGGTATGTGGTTGACGACATTTTTTACCCAAAATTGATGAAACAAAAAGGGTTTTTAAAGGAGATTCTCAACTTTCCACCAATATAAATTATGTTTTCTTTGAATTTAATAAATAATTATTATTCATTTTCTATTTGAATTACGACTAAAGTCCTGATTGATAGGGTGATTGAAAACTATCTATAGCTTTCAAACGGTATCACATTTTTAAAATAAAAAATATGCGTCACATTTTATGCTTTGCATACTATAAGATTAAAAAAAAAAAAATCAATTTCATGAAGGTTTGACCAAGTTAAGGTGGTTAGATATACGAGTTTTTTATATTTTTAAAAAGTTGTAATAAAAAATTCATAATTAATTATTTACTTGGAAAAAAATTACAAAAATATGCATCACATCGAGACATGAGTCCTCTACTTATATCTAAAATCTTATAAAAAATTATTATCATTTTATTGTGGTTAGGGTGGTCAACGAAACCTACTTCTTATTTTTCCCTTGAAATTTAAGTACTACTGCATTAAAATTTCAAATTTTCACCAAATAGATGTTTTAAAAAAAAATAAACCTAGTAGTTTAGGAACTACATTAAATTTTCTATAGATTCTATTATTACATATTTCTGAAATAATATAGATAACTTATTCAAATTTTTATGTCAAGTTGCCTAAATCTATTTTTATGAATTTTTTGCCACTTAAGGGCCTATTTTTTCCATGATGATCCTACACATACCCGTTTGTAGCTTCTTCATGCTTCAATGGTGTTTTCCATGTTCATCCTTTAATCCTATCTTCTGGGACAATTTCTTCTTGATTGAAGGCTTCTTCATCCTTTACTCTTGTTTTGAGGCTTCTTAGTCCTTCACTTGTATTTCTCTCTTTTGGAGAGGATTTTTTCCCATGAGGTTTTCTCCTTTTCTCCTGTTGTGAGAGGTCTTTTACATTTGTACATGGGTACCTCATTTGGCCTTGTTTGTCGGGACCTATCTTTTCTTTCGTGCATTTTTGTCCTTAGTTTCTTAGCTTCTCCCTAAGTTCATCTTAAGGGGGATGTTAAAGTAATAGGTTGCTTACTTGATTAATTTAATCATGTTGATTAATTAATTAAGTCACCTTTACTTTATTTCACTTAAGCTAACTTAGGAATCTTTATTTATGCATTATTAAATTAGTCATGTTGTCTTGTTCATTATGATCTTGACACTTGTCACATGCTAATTTAATCCTCTTCTTAGGGTTCTCTTTAGGGTTTTGATCTCCTTTCTTAAGGATTGATCTCTTTGTAATTATTCAATCTTCTCGGATAATGCATCTTTTGCTTCGTGTTTGAAGATCACCATTCTTGTGTCTCTTGATCTCCTATGGTGATAGTTTATTTGCTTGCAGGTGTTCATTGGGATCTATAAGGTTGGATTATCAACTTCTACATTGTGAAGTCTTAGGATGCTTGATTATTGATTTCTTAGGTTGATATCATGAAGGCAAGTAGATGAAATAATGATTTGAAACCTTTTTTATATAGGCATTGCATCTAAATTACTTTTTATTAGATCCCAAATGCCGACATTCATGAAATTTGAATCCAAAACCATGATTTCCCGCTCAAAACCCTAAAATGGGGTCAAATGGAACTCATACGCCCAAGGTGGTGTATAGGCCCCATCTGGGTGGGACTCATATGCCCAAGGTGGTGTATGGGTCCCATTGAGCCTTTTTAGGTAGAGGAAATGTCAGGGGGGTGAAGATATTAAGTGTATTTGTTGATTATGTCAGGATTTCGGTTGAAATAAGCCTGAGGATGCATAATAAAGGGTATTAGGGATCAATTAATAATGATATGAAGGTCATAAATGCAAGAGGGTCGAAAAATTAATGTGAAGGTGTAAATAAATACACTTTACAACATTAAATTAAGGAAAAATTAGGTCTATTTAGATTAAAAGGGCCCTAAACCTAATGTGAATGTGTAAAAAATATTACAACATTAGATCAAGGCAACATTAGGCTCATTTTAACACACTGCAATTGCCAATGTGGATTATTACTGATGGGTTCCAACTGAATTGATTTGGTATTCCATAATGTTAACAATCCCCTAGATGCTCCTTGAGAAAAAAAAATGATATGACTTCCAATTAGTCCACTTGAATATTATACTTTCATAACTTTCCTTGGAAAGCTTAGTCTCTTGCAATAAAACAATATCAACCCTTGATGTAATAAAACAATATCAGCCCCTGATGAATTAATTTGTTGTTTAATCAAGGTTTGTTTGTTAGGGGAACTTAAACCTATAAAATTCCAAGAAATAATCTTCATAATAATCGAGGAGAGCTACTTGATACCCTCACTCTTTTCTTTATGTTGCCATCTACTATTAACTGTACTCCTGAAGTAATCTCCTCCTGCAATTTAAATGCATTTGACTTCCTACCTCTTTTACCAGGTGACTTGATTGTAGGTGGAACAAGAGGAGTTTGACTAATTGTTAGATGTTTTGAGAAGTTGAAAACACCCCCATACACTTCACTACTCTCCTGAAGTTCACTATCAAAATTTGTTGCAAACTATTCATTTCTTCCATGTGTGACATCTACAAAATTTGTTGAAAAAGGTGACAAGGTATTGTTAGAATTTTCTATCAACAATTCCCCTTCTTCCTTGGTTACTTCCTCAACAATTTCATCAAAAATATTTGATCCTACCATATTTGCAATATGGTCTACCCATATTTCCAAACTATCATGAACATCCAGAGCATGTTCATTATGTAATCCCAGTCCTTCCATGAAATTTTTACTATGGGAAGGCATAAATTGAAATGATGTCTCACGAGTTTCAAGTTGACTACTATGATTAGGTAGCAAAGTATTATCCCACATCAACTTTGAAAATATTTCATCTAACTACCTACTATTACCTATAGAAAGGCTTGGAGTATATAAACAAAAATATCTTACCCAAGGCAAGAACTATAACTTTGATAGCCATCCCTTGGGTAAATTCATAATAAAATGTAATAATCTTCCATTTTGACAAGGCCTAGTGACATTTAAGGAATCAAAATTCCCATGATGAAAATTGTAAACATGACTCCCCCGCGTCTATTCCAACAAAATAGTATTCCCATTCCTAGTTGATTCATCATACAAAGACAAATTGAAATTCTCATTACGGACCACAGGTGAAGATGTAGAAGAAAATGTTGTCAAGACATTGTTCACCAAACTTATATCACTTTGATATTGATTCTTATCAATATTTAAATCACCTAATCCTAAAACACTTTGATTCACAGTTGGCCCCATTTCATTTGATTTGCATTGATGGGAAGAATGCCCTGCTAAATGGCAAAAAGTGCACACATTCTTGGGATTTTCAATGAGGATTGCATTTCTCCAAGACCCATTATTTGAATTTATTCTGAATGAAGAGGCAAATTCCTTTGAAGTATTTAACAAAACACAAACCCTAATTGATTTATCTAGTTGTTTGAAAAACTCCATATCATGACAAACAAAAGCCCCCAAATTATTAGCAATGGTTTCCACAATTTTAGGCTCCCTCTATTCAAGCGACAGAGAAGGAAGCTAGATCCAAAAGGGAACCCATTTCATTATAGCATAAAAGGGATCAAAATTTAGAACCCATGCCTGAGTAAACAACCTAGAACCCTCAAAAAACCAAGACTTGTCTTGTAAAACCAAATCTCTCTGCTTCTTGGTGGAAAAAAAGACAATGAAAAAGCCATTTCCTTGATCTATGTAAAAAACCTAATTAGCCCCATCCCATTCAGAGAAAATTAATGCTTTTAGAGTGTCAGTAGTAGGTAAAAAATTCCAAAATTTACATATTAAAGCATGATCTGTAAGATCCTTTATTTTTGTAGATAAATTTTCTTCAGGGAGAGAAATCTGAGCAAGATCCTCACATTCAGAGTCTATCACAGAAGATAGAGGAGGACATCCTTTATGAATCCATTTCATGCCTACTTTTTTCTTATGTTCTTTTCGATGCGCATTTTTCCTAAAAGGAGCAATGTTTGGAAGAGAAAAAGCATTCAAGCCATTTACATCTTGTGGCAAGGGTTTTACCTTATTTCGATGAGAATTCCTTAGTTGCAATCGGAGAATCCGATAACAATCCTCATGCCTCCGAGCTATGTTATTCAGATACAATGCAGGCGTATCCTTCATGGAGGTAGACTTATCCAAGAAAGGCTCAGATCCATCAATATCAATATTGGAAGCATAGTGCCTTATCAGCTTTGGAATGAATGGAGCTCCAAATTTGATGGAAATAGTGTTAGGGAATGTTACAAGACCTTGTCAATGCAAAATGACATCCACCCAAATTAGATATTTTGTGCCTGGTCTTTATCTGACCCACAAATATCAAATGGACTTTGTTTCTCTTGATTAAGCATTCTCCTAGGATGAGGATTCCCAAAGGAACACTTAAATCCCTGACAATAATCAATTTGGAAATTGATATTCACTAATTCTTTTGATTAGTCAAAAGTCATCGATTTTGACACAGAAAAAGGTCTAGCCACTAAAGAAGACTTTGATTTGTGTGATGCTGCCACAAAAGGATGGGAAAAGGCATCCCAATGAAGCTGATCTACTACGCGACAAGTCAAAGACAACCCAGAATAGTAATAATTTTAAAAAAATTTAATGTTGTTCCCCAAAACACCTCTCTGATATGTGTAGTCCCCCATTTCCCCTTAAAGCTCTATCCTTTACCATCCTTTTCTAGAGGATCCAATTGTTGAGCATCATCTATAATTTTTTTTTTAATAAGAATCTTAGTTTGATATATTTCACCTATTCTCTTCAATATTTAAAATTTGGTAGTTTCATTTGACAAATTCAAGAGAATAGAATCAAAGATATAAGCTTATAGTACCTCAAGCTTTCTTATCAATCCTCACCTAGTTTGCATCTAATATGTACATTTAGTTTTTCTCACATTTTACTACTAGCCATTGATCCATTTCTTCAAAAATATCTTCTATCTTCAATTCCTAAATTTCATAACATGTGCCATTAAACTTCTTGATTTTTATACAAGATGTGTTTGTGATAGGGCAAATTTATGTGCTAGAAAATGAACAACAAGCAAAAGAGTGCAAAATAACACCAAAAACTACCTACACCTCAATATTAGCCTAGTTGGATTCAACACAAAATAAAGATGACAAAATGAAACCTTATACCATGTCTCGAATTGATCCTTTGGTTGGCCCTTCGATCTTTGGTGTTGTATGCTCATTGGATGGCACAAGATGCAAGCTAGATGATGATATGATAATGGATGAAAGTGGATGCAAGTGTAAAAATGGTTAAATATGGATTCTAGAATTTTTTTGTAAGAGTTTGGCTACAATGCATGATCTCCTTCAAAATGAGAGAAAAGAGGGGGTATTTATAGAGATTTTGGAAATCTCTAGGGAAATGAACGGTCAAGATTGAGCCACCAAGATCAAGATATAGGGCTAAGGTGAGTTGAGAACTCACAAGCCCTCACATCTTGACATGTGGCATGCGATATGGCTTAAAAAGGGTGATGTGTACATGAGGTGGAAGGATAGTACATGACATGGAGGGGGTACATAGTACCTTGGGATTGGACAAGATCTCCTCATAAAGGAGGTACTTGTCCCCATGTGGGTGAGAGGACAAGTGGGGAATTAAAAATTTCTCAAATATTCTCATGGGGATTAAATGTGAATTAAAAATTCACATGGGGAATGGAGATGCCTTGTCCAAAAGGAGAAAGAATTTAATAGGGTTGACTTGATAAAGTGATTAAGGTTGTGCAAGTACTTGATTAAACTAATTAATGAAGATGAGAAGAGGGTTAGATTTCACATGTGACTTGATGTGACAAGTCAAAGGTCACATGGGGAAGAGAAAAATGAATTTAATATTCCTTAGAAGGATAAAAGGAATTAAAAATTCCTTGAGAGGTTGATTAGGCTAGTTAATGAAGGATTAGAGGAGGCTTAGGTGGCTAAGAGAGATTAGAGGCCAACTTGCAAAAGTTGGAGGATGTGACACATCCTAATCAAGGATTAGGCATGTGCACATCCCTAATGATGAGATTATGAGAATAATTAGGATTAGATAAAAATGATGGAGGATGTGACATAAAGGGAATTAAATAAATGACATATTTATTTAATTCATTTGATGAAAGGGGGAAGGTATTTAATTATTTAACTAGATACCTTAGGGATTAGAAGAAATTTAGAGGGATTAATTAAATAATAGTGATATTACTTAATTAATGTAGATAAGGGATGTTTAGATGAAAGGGATAAATTTGGATAAATTAAGTGTCCAAATTTAGGTGTCTACATTTTTCCCCTCTTTGAGATGGTGTTACGAAGTAGCATCATTTCAAAGAATATTAAAACATAGAACCTAGAAGAAGATGGTTAGATTGGGAAAGATGCCTTAGTCATCAAAGGATTGACTAGGAAGGAAGATGATGGGGGTAAAATGAAAGTTAGGGATTGAGGATGCCCCCTCGAGAGGACATGCGAGCTCAAGAGAACACACGTGTGATCTTGAAATGGATGGGATGATGCAAGGGGAGATGAAGAAGATGATGCAAAGTGATGGGTAAGAAAGGATGAAAAGGTGGCAGAAGATTGGGAGGGGAGCGTGATGAAGGATGAATGGATGGGGGATACATGCAAGAGGATGGAATTGAAAGTGAAATGCAATCCTAATGCAATTTTCCATCTTCAGAGCACTGATTTTTGTTATAGCAGAAGACAAAAGACGCCAGGGTATGAAGAACCAAGGTAGATTAGTGTCTAACGCATAAAACAAACACATCAAACAAGAAGGCTATCCCAACACCCCAAAGTCATGATGACCTTGGTCGGGCCAGGTATTGGGACAACCACAAGCACACAAGGATTCCCTAGCGTAACACAAGACCTCAGAGATCTTGGTGGGTACTACATGGGACAACCAAGAAGACAAAGAAAAGATCAAGATACACCCCTATGTTGACTAGTCAAAGCACACCATGATGTGATGGATCAAGGTGACCATGACAAGTGATGATAGGGAGCTCAAATGATAAACAAAATCCAAAAGCATCAAAAGATCGCAATCAATTTCAAACATCCTTTGCCATAGGATCAGGGGGATGGATGGGATTGATGAGGTTTGTTAGGAAGGATGCATCTTGTTGAGACCAAAGATGGATACTAAATTAAAAGATCGATATAACGTAGGATATTCAGAACTGATTGGATCTAATGATACAAGTGGATCTTGTTTGTTAAGAACCAGCTATTTAAGGGCATAACTTGACGACATGAAAAAAGAGACATGACACAAGAGAGGATATTGACAAATCCTAATGACCTAGGGGGGGCGGTCAAAGATTAGCCTTGCCTATGTGAAAACGCAGAGCCCGTGTAGTTCGACAAAAGGTTGACGACAGACCATGATGGAGATTCTGATGGATGATAAAGATATGATGGAAAATAGGAGAAAAGTGGACAATATAGATCGATGATGGATGGAACCCCGGGGGTGGATCAAATGATCGACCTTTCCTACGTGAAAGTGCAGGGGCAATGTAGTTTGATGAAAGATCAACGTTAGACAATGGATAAAGGATGATGAGATAACCCCAAATAAGGGGATAAAATGATTGGACTAACATGATGGGAGAAGATAGACTTGTTAGACTGGATCAGAGGATGGTGATCACAAAGCTTAGGGATAGGCTAGTTATCCACATCAAAAGATGAATTGGGAGGATGATATGATGGAGAGAGGAGGGATGAAAAAGGAGGGGAGATTGAAAAGATGGTGCAAAATAAGCGGAAGTGATGATGATGAGGTAGATGGCATTGGATTGTGTGGAGAGTAGCCTATAGCTAGATACCTGTTGCCCAATTTTCACCTATGGGCTCAATCAGGCAGGACAAATTGCATTTCAGAGTTTCAAGGAGGCCAGATGGGACATTTGTTGTGCATGATTAGATCATACCCCTGATGCGAAACAAGGGAGTTCAGTTGAAGGGTCAGCCTCAGTCAAGTTTGACATAATCTTCCTTTAAGGAGAAAGTCGGCAAGACCTTCTAGATGTCTTGCCAACTAGCAAGGGTTCCATCAAGTTTGAATGCTTCACCTGCAGGTTCCTATCGGCATGAGATTATTTGGGTCTCCCTGACCCATAATGCATTTGGTTAAATATGCTTTTGTGTTGCCTATCGGCAAGACCCCAGGAATGTTTTGGTGAGTGGAATTCACCTACAGGTTCCTATAGGCAAGCCATCGATCATTGTCCCATTGACTGGGGGTTTCCCATCGGCGTGAAGGTATCCTTCATAGAAAAGTCTCAGCGAGATCTTTATGTCTCATTGACCAATCGCATCGGGTAAACATTTCAGCAGGAGTTGTCTTCTTTGGTGGGTGGTCTTTGCAAGTCCCTTAAGTCTTGCTGACCACCGATAAAGATATGCATCTCGGTGAGAAACTTTGCGGTGAAGAGATGTCTTGGCGAATGCATTTTGTCTCACTGAAAAAGCACAAAAAAGTTCTATCAGTATGAGGTCTTGAAGTCTCACCGACCATCGATAGTCACATCGACATGTTGGTTCATCAGGGAGAGAACGAGATTGTCATGGTGGCCAAAAGTGAACATATAAGGGTTTTGGTGAGATGTAGGGTATCTACAGGATGTCTCCCCAATAAGAGGATGTTACAGTGATACATATGAACGTAGGAATACATATCGGCATAACTATGGAGAGGTCTCCCTGACATGAAAAGATTGGAAAAAGGTTATGCCTTCGGCATAAGGTCTTTCCGAAAGGTAGAAGTCTCGACGACAAGGGCTAGCAAAGTGGTAAGGTCTCATCGATAGGATGGTCTCTTACTAATGTGAAGGGAGGTCTTAGCGATAGAAGAGGTGATATCGGCATGAATTTTGGGCTCGCTATAAACTCTCATCGACAATTCCATGTTATGTCGATGGCTGCAGAGGGGCATAATCGCATCAGTGAGACACTTCCTGTGTCTCGCCGAGATGCGATTCTAATTGAACAAGCTTTTGACCGTAGGGGAATCCATGTGGCTATGCTAATTAGAGAGAGCTACAGGCGAGCCGTGGCAGTCTGACTGGGGAGAAGATCTACAAGGCGAAAAGCAACGTGTATCTGTTCTGAGCTCAAGAGTATTCAAAGCAGCTCGCCAGGGGATTCAAAGGTGGACATGAGGAGCAGAGGTAAATGCAGTGGTTACAGAAAGATCTGAAGAAGACCATTCATGGAAGCGACTCTTCACCGACATGGACAACAGGGATGCAATCGAACACAACATTAACTCCATTAAAAGATCTATGGGAGATTTTTCTGAAGGACAGATATTTTGTAAGCCCTAAGGGGCTGACACACTTTTGTATATAGGGAATTCTTTGCCTCTTTGTAAGGAGTTCAAATTATGCATTCTCGGGAGTCAGTGATTTTTAACAATCCTTTCTTAGCTGATGTATGCTTTGTAACTCAACTGGAATCTGAAATACAACAAAAATTTTACCTTGGAAGCTACTGTTAATGTTTGTATTACTCTCATTTCTATATTTTAGATTGTGCAAGTTCTCAACTGTGTATTTCTAAATCTGTATTCATACCTTAAAGCTGTGAAATTCATCTTTCCTTCTTAAGATATGTATGTAGAGCGAGCCTTTTAAGAATGATGCATAAGTATAAAAGGGGTTATGTTGAGTAAGTGAAATACTAACCATTAGCTTTCCAGTGTATGTTCATCTTGTTTTCATTTCGTGATTCCTTATCAACTCAGTGTATCACCATAGGAGTAGTTTCAATTTATGTACTCCTTCTCCCTTTCCCTTTACAGAATCATTAGTTTAGGTGACACCAAAGAAATCCGGCCTTCTCCGGAGGTTCATTTCAACTCTAGGTGACCCACAGCCTTGAAATGATCCCATGTTTCTCTAGAAAGCTTAGTTTTCATAACTCTACATAGGGTGCATTTCTAAGAGACAACAGTTTCTGGCACACCTGGTGGGACCAGTTCCATATTACGTTGCTGGTTTAGTATGCAACTAGCGAAGTCCAGACTTTATAGAAGTCATTTGTGCATACTTGGAGACTTCGTAGAGAGAAAGAACTTCAAAATCAATGCCTTTTACAGTTTATGAGAAGAGTTCAGACAAGGAGTAGTTTAGTTCCTTTCGAGTACTTGCAGCTGTCACCACCAAGAAGACAAGGTAGAGCAATAGAAAGGTGAGGAACAACAATTATTTATTCTAGAAGAACTAAATCCACTCCTCCATCTGTGGGATCACACATTGCTGTCCCATATTTTGTTTCATCTAGAGTGTTAGTAAATCCACCTCACCCACCTCCAATGGTTGCTCCAAGGAATAAACACTTTGTTGTTTTTAATGGAGGGAGCCCCTTAAATCTGGCACAACACAATGACATTCCAATGGCGGCCTTGAAGAGTTTGCCAACTTTCACTGGGGAAGATCAGACTACCCCGGTTGAACACATGCGAGATGTGGCTTTGTTATACGGAGTCCATCACGTAACTCAAGAGGATGTTGCTGTGAGATTATTGGATGCTTCACTGAAAGGAAGAGCTATACAATGGTATAGGGGCTTAACAGTCGGTTCAATTGCAACTTGGGATGAATTTGGAGACAAGCTGCATAAACAATTTCAGGACAGGTCTGATAATTTTTCATTGTTGGAACAATTGACTACGATTAAGAGGGCCCCCCAAGAGTAGATGAATGACTTCAATTCCAGATTTCAAAGAACCTGGGATAGAATCCCTGCAATGGTGAGACCTTCACTTGAGTATGCCTTCCTGTATTATCTTAGAGCTATAAACAACTATATTTTAGTTATGATACAATCAATGGGAGGGGTTTCTCTACCAAATACTTTTGAAATAGCAATCAGAGCTGAAAACATCCTAATATAGGCTAATAAACTTGCTCCTAGGCCACCAATGCCTATATTCTCAGAGATTCATGCAAATATTCCTCTGCAGATACCACATTTTGCACCTTTTCCACCTGTTCCAGCTGCTGTAACACAAGAAGCTACTATCTCAAGTTCTCCAAATGAGTTACAGGAAATCAAAAGTCTATTGTAGACTTTTGGTAATAAGCTTGTGAGCTTGGAGAAGCAGCAATCAATAGTAGAATTCAGGTCAGCAACAAGCATATCAAGGTAGTAGACCAGCTTACCAGGGAAATTACCAGGGCCCAAGACAGAATGTGAACACAAGACCTTTCCAGCCATATGCTCCAACACTTGTTAGTGTAGCTAAGGATCTTGTCCCTGTTCAAAATAACTTGGCAGCAGATTATGAGTGGTGTTACCCTTGCAATCAACCTCACAATCAAGCCACTTGCTCAAATGGACTTATTAATCAAGAACTGATGGTACAAAATGCCTCAAGTTCACAATAGAATGAATTCAATGACACATCTCCACAATGCCAAGATCAGCCTACCAATGACACTACTCTACTTAACTGGAAAGGTGAGGAATTCTATGGATTGAATGTGGACAATTCTCCAGTTGCAGCTAATACGAGAGCAAAGAAAAGAGCTTTGGAGCTTGATCAAGCAACTGATAAAGGAGGAGCAATGGCTACAAAATCATCTACATCTCAAGTGACTCCTATTTGGCAAAAGAATCAGCAACTCCCAGTTAAAGAGCAACCACACTTGCAGGATGATCATGCTGGTGTAAAGGTACATCATAAAGTAAACCTAGTTGTACCCTTTAATATTCTTGATAGTATGAAAAAGACAAATGTAACGATGTCTATGTGGGATTCATTAGTCATCCCAAGTCAAAAGGATATTTTACGCTAAGCTTTGTCAAACCTTAAGGTGTCCATTGAGTCTGAATCCCCAATAGGTCAATTTAACACTGTATTGAGAAATGATAGTCAAGGAAATGATAAACAACCCAACAAAGAGATAGGAAAAGAAGTTAAACCACCTCTTTTTTACGTATCAGTAATCATAGGTGACAAGTTAGTTCATAACTGTATGGTAGACAGTGGAGCTAGTAGCTCTGTAATGCCAAAGCAGATTACTGACAAGCTTGGGCTAAAGTATCAACCTTTAGAGAAAGGAGTAATCCAATTGGACGATACCTCTGTTAATACACTAGGCATCATTAAAGATTTGAGTCTTACCCTTCATGCTTGTCCTAATTTTTTAGTTCCCCTAGAAATATGTGTCATAGACCTTCCACCTTTCTTTTCCTTGTGCTTATCAAGAGACTTTACAGCCAAGATAGGTGGTTATGTGTTAGCTGATTGGTCACATATTCTATTTAGAACAATATATGGAACCAAGGTTACCATTAAATCTGAAAGGTTGGCTAAGGATCACATTGAGCCATATAACCCAAGTCCCATCAATGCTGCTCCTGTTGCTGCAAACACGAATTGTGTCATTTTCACTGACAGTGAGTTGGCTGTTGCTCAAGAAATTCAAGTAGAAGTTGTTCTTGATGTGATTTTACATGAATGGGCAGTTGAAAATGTGTTGGATAGTCCTGAAGACCTCATTCGAGATGCTGGTATGGGTAACTATGTCATACTTAAGCCTGACGCAGAGATTCCAAACCTTGAAAATGATTTCGATCAGTTGTTAAAACAACAAGATGGACTTTGGGAGATGTTCTTTGATGGTTCTAGGAGCAAGAACGGAGCAGGTGGAGGTGCAATGTTGATTTCTCCATAAGGTAATACATACTTTTCAGCCTTCCATTTTTCTTTTGCATGTTCTAACAATAGTGTTAAGTATGAAGGACTTATCTAAGGCCTCGAATGGGCAATGAAAAGAGGAATTGACTGTTTGAGAGTCTATGGGGATAGTGAATTGATAGTCAATCAGGTCAAGGGGGTCAATGTTGGCAAGAATGATGCTCTAAAGTTGTACAAAAATAGAGTATGGAATATAATTGAGGAGTTTAATGTCTTCAATCTGATTTCTATCCCACGAAATCAGAATAAGCATGCTGACAGACTTGCAGCAATTGGAGCATAGTTTGATATCCTAGGTGATATTAAAAAGGGTAAAATACAGTAGTATGTCAAGGTGGTTATTAGGCTGTCAATTCCTAATAACAACATTAACTAGTAGGTATTTGAGAGTGATGAACAGATATTGGCTTTTCTACTCCAAGAAGATCAATTTTCTGTAGTAAACCAGGAAAAGATTAAACAACAGTATGATGATCAAGTGATAGAGCTAAGGACAAATAAACTTCCCAAAGGGCTGATTACCTTGGAATCCATATTCAACTATGATGATCAGCTTAAAACGAGCAAGGTTGGCATTCAAGTCAAGGAGGATCATTATGAGGAAGTCGAAATATTTAAAAGTAAGCTTCTCAAATTATGTAAAATTTGTTTAGCTGAAGATAAGAAGGCTTTCATTGTTCTATGCCAAGTGTACCATGATGTTTTTGTTTGACAATATTTTGGTTTAAGAGGGTTTGATCCTCATATTGCACAACATACAATTGAGCTAGAACCTGGTGTCAAGCCTGTTAGACAAAAACAGAGACCATTGAACCCCAAGCTTGAACCTTTCATGATCAAAGAGCTAACCAAACTAGTCGAGGGGGGTATCATCTTTCCTATTAAGCACACTTCATGGGTCTCTAACCTTGTTTCGGTTAGAAAAAGAGTGGTGAAATAAGATTGTGTGTAGATTTTAGAGACCTTAACAGAGCATCTCTGAAGGATCACTACCCCTTACCGTCTATGGAACAAATTCTTCAAGTTGTTGCTGGCTCAAAAGATTTTCTCTTTTGGATGGGTATTCTGGTTATAACCAAATTCTTGTCAAAGAGGAGGATTAGTATAAAACAACATTCACAACAAAATGGGGCACTATGGCTTACAAGAGAATTTCTTTTGGTTTATCTAATGCTGGTGTCACCTTTCAACGTGCCATGGATATGGCATTTCAGAGTTTAATCTAGAAAATTTTGCTGGTATATTTGGATGATATAACTGTATATTCAAAGAAGGCAGAGGAGCATTTGTCACATCTCAAACAAGTTTTTAAAAAATGCAGGGAGTATGGGATATCCCTCAATCCTACAAAAAGTATTTTTGCAGTTCATGAAGGTAAACTGTTAGGACATATAGTATCAAAGGATGGGGTTACCATTGACCCTGAAAGAGTCAAAGCTATACTTCAACTGCCATTACCTAATCACAAGAAAGGATTGTAGAGATTTTTAGGGAGAATCAAATTTCTAAGAAGATTTATCCCTAATGTTACAAATTTGCTACAACCCTTGACCACCATGCTTAAAAAGAGTGCAATTTTCAGTTAGATTGGAGAAGCAAAACATAGTTTTGAAGAAATCAAAGAGGTGTTAGCATCAGCCTCAACACTGGTAAATCCATATTTCTCTAAAGACTTCTTCTTGTATGCTTTTGGTAGTGTTGGTTCAATCTTTGCTATCCTGGTATAGAAGAATAGTGATAACTTAGAACAACCCATAGCTTTCTTTAGTCAAGTACTTGCTAATTATGAAAATAAGTATACATTTGTTGAGAAACATGTTCTCACTATGACCGGATGCCTGAAGAAGTTTAAGCCTCTAGTTTCAAACAATAAGATTCATATTCTGGTTGCACACTCAAGTGTGAAGGAATTTTTGTTGAATAAAGATCTGAATGAAAAAAGAGCAGGGTGGATCACTAAGTTCATGGAATATGATGTTGATATCAAGATTACCAAACTGGTTAGAGGTAAAGGTCTTTGTGAATAGCTTGCTACAGGGTCAATCAGTGAAAACGAATTAGAAAAGGGTGTTGTTTTTGCTAATACCAATGAGTCTCAGGATGCCCAGGATGATGTGCCTATAGCAACAATTAATTGGGTTCAAGACATGACCCATTTTTTACAAACTGGTGAGTGTCCACCAGGTTTGAATAGAGCCAAAATAAGATACTTCAGATTGTAGTCCATACCATATGTGCTGGTAAATAATGTTCTTTTTAAAAAGAATCTAAATGGTGTTCTATTAAGATGTATTCACAGTGATCAGATCGAGAAGGTACTTCATGAGTTTCATGATGGAGCTGCAGGAGGTCACTTTGCTCATAGGACTACTACATGGAAGATAATGAGAGCTGGTTACTATTGGCCCAACTTATTTAAAGATACATATGCATGGTAAAAGAAATGTGTGAAGTGTGCTCTATTTGCAGGAAAAGAAAAGCTGTTTGCTATGCCTCTACATCTAATTCAGGTGGAGTAGCCCTTCATGAGATGGGGCATTGACTTCATCAGGCCAATTAACCTACCATCTAGTGCTGGTCATAAGTGGGTGCTTACTGCCACAGACTATTTCACACGGTGGACAGAAGCGGTGGCTTTGAAAGAATCAAAATAATATTTAGTTTTAAGCTTTTATGAGGATATAGTAACCAGGTTTGGAGTTCCTGACTCTATCATATCTGATAACGCTCTTGCATTTGTAGGATTAAGATTAATTGATTGGGCTATTAAACATGGCATCCATTTGAATACATCCTCAAATTATTACCCTTAGGGTAATGGTTTAGCTGAAAGAAAAAATAAGAATCTCATCAGGATTATTAAAAGAACCATGGAGGATAATCAAAGGACCTGACACATTAATTTAAAGAATGCACTTTGGGCAGACAGAGCGACTCCTAAGAGGTCCATTGGTAATTCACCATACATGTTAGTTTATGGCAAAGAGGTTAGATTACCTCTATCTGTGGAGCTTCTAGCTCTAGACATTGTTCACCAGTTGGAGGTGTTTGAGGGACAAGACCCAATGTCTATGAGATATGTAGAGCTCATGGAGCTCGAGGAATCAAGAGACAAAGCAATGAAAGCTTTGGAGTATCATCAGCTCCAAACAAATAGAACGTTTGACAAGAAAGCTATAGCCAATAATTTTAAAGAGGGCGATATTGTTCTTAAATGGGATGTTCTGAAAAGCAGGCCAGACCATCACACCAAGTTTGACAATATGTGGACAGGTCCATTTATTATCAAACACTGCAAGGAACACAATGCTTATCAATTGGCCACAACAGAAGGTGAAATACTTCCTATCCCAGTCAATGGGATACACCTCAAGCCCTGTTTTCAAGTTTGATGAGTCCCTCCATTGTATATATTAGGTTAGGTTTATGTTTCCAATAAGTGCTTCTACACTTTAGTTTAATTTTTTTCCATTTCCTAAGTGTTGTTTTAGCACAGTTATATTTTCTTTTCAAGTTTCTCCTACTTCATCAGCGTTGGCAACCTGTTACCTTCTATCACTCTTAGGAAGGTTGCATTCATGCACAAATTTCCCTTACTTTGTTATGAGGTTTTACTAAGTGACTTCGAGCCCAACGGACAGGTTTTGGCTAATGGTTTTCCATGTTTAGCAGGAAAACATCCAGCAAAGGTCACCAGAAATGTTGCCCAATTTTCACCTATGGGCTCAATCAGGTAGGACAAATTGTGTTTCAGATGTTCAAGGAGGCCAGATGGGACATTTGTTATGCATGATTAGATCATACCCCTAATGCGAAACAAGGGAGTTTAGTTGAAGGGTCGGCCTCAGTCAAGTTTGACATAATTTTCCTTTAAGGAGAAAGTCGGCAAGACCTTCCAGATGTCTTGCTGACTAGCAAGGGTTCCATCAAATTTGAATGCTTCACCTATAGGTTCCAATCGGCATGAGATTATCTGGGTCTCCCTAACTCATAATGCATTTGGTTAAATATGCTTCTATGTTGCCTATTGGAAAGACCCCAGGAATGTTACGGTGAGTGGAATTCACCTATAGGTTCTATCGGCAAGACATCGATCATCGTCCTGGCGACTGGGGGTTTCCCATCAGCGTGAAGGTCTCCTTCAGAGAAAGGTCTCGGCGAGATCTTTATGTATCACCGACCAATCTCACCAGGTAAACATTTCAGTAGGAGTTGTCTTCTTCGGTGGGTGGTCTTGCCGAGTCCCTTAAGTCTTGCCGACCACCGATAAAGATATTCATCTCGATGAGAAACTTTGCGGTAGAGAGATGTCTTGGTGAATGCATTTGGTCTCACCGACAAAGCACAAAAAGGTTCTATCGGTATGAGGTCTTGAAGTCTCACTAACCAAAGATAGTCACACCGACATGTTGGTTCATCAGGGAGAGAACGAGATTGTCACGGTGGCCAAAAGTGAACATATAAAGGTTTCAGCGAGACGTAGGGTATCTACAGGACGTCTCCCCGACAAGAGGATGTTACAGCGATACATATGAATGTAGGAATACATATCAACATGACTATGGAGAGGTCTCCCCGAAATGAAAAGATCAGAAAAAGGTTATGCCTTTGACATAAGGTCTTGCTGAAAGACAGAAGTCTCGGTGACAAGGGCTAGCAAAGCGGTAAGGTGTCATCGACAAGATGATCTCTTACCGATATGAAGGGAGGTCTTACTGATAGAAGAGGAAATATCAACATGAATTTTGGGCTCGCTATGAACTCTCATCGACAGTTCCATGTTATGCCGATGGCTATAGAGGGGCATAATCGCATTAGTGAGACACTTCCTATGTCTCACCGAGATGTAATTTTGACTAAACAAGATTTTGACCATAGGGGAATCCATGTGGGTGTGCCTAGCCAATTAGAGAGAGCTACAAGTGAGCCGCGATAGTCTGAACTAGGAGACGAAGATCAACAAGGTGAAAAGCAACGTGTATCTATTATGAGCTCAGGAACATTCAAAGCAGCTCGCCAGGGGATTCAAAGGTGGACTCGAGGAGCAGAGGTGAATGCGGTGGTTGCAGAAAGATCTGAAGAAGACCATTCATGAAAGCGACTCTTCACCGAAATGGACAGCAGGGATGCAATCGAACACAACATTAACTCCATTAAAATATCTATGGGAGATTTTTCTAAAGGATAGATATTTTGTAAGCCCTAAGGGGCCGAAACACTTTTGTATATAGGGCATTCTTTGCCTCTTTGTAAGGAGTTCAGATTATGCATTCTCGGGAGTCAGTGATTTTTAACAATCCTTTCTCAACTGATGTATGCTTTGTAACTCAACTGGAATCTGAAATACAACACAGAGTTTACCTTGGAAGCTACTGTTAATGTTTGTATTACTCTCATTTCTGTATTTTAGATTGTGCAAGTTCTCAACAGTGTATTTCTAAATCTGTATTCATACCTTAAAGCTGTGAAATTCATCTTTCCTTCTTAGGATATGTATGTAGAGTGAGCCTTTTAAGAATGATGCATAAGTATAAAAGGGGTTATGTTGAGTAAGTGAAATACTGACCATTAGCTTTCCAGTGTATGTTCATCTTGTTTTCATTTCGTGATTCCTTATCAACTCGGTGTATCACCATAGGAGTAGTTTCAATTTATGTACTCCTTCTCCCTTTCCCTTTACAAAATCATTAGTTTAGGTGACACCAAAGGAAGCCGGCCTTCTCCGGAAGTTCATTTCAACTCTAGGTGACCCACAACCTTGAAATGATCCCATGTTTCTCTAGAAAGCTCAGTTTTCATAACTCTGCATAGGGTGCATTTCTAAGAGACAACAATACCAATGACAAGGGATTATGAGATGGGATGAGGAGAGAGGATGGGGGGAGGAAAAGGATTGTTTGGATGGATTGGATAGAGGGATAAGGATGGGGAGATGGATATAACGATAAGGATATGAAGATAGGAAACGGAAGGGATTGCTTTGATGGAATGAATGATGTCTCCAAGGACTATATCACAAAGGAAGATAAATTCCCCCACTCTAGATATGTCATGTGCGAGGAGGCATGAAGGATGAAATAGAGAAGGATAGGAAAATAAAGGAGCTAGATGGATGAAGATAGGATGCATGGATAAGGAAGGGAGATTGAATGTAGCATGATGGGTGGATAAGGAAGGTAGACGAGTGCGAATGAGGATTAGGATAGTGTGCGGATGAGGGGAATGCATACTAAGAGGTGTCCAAAGCATGCTTATATGTTTTCCCCTATTGTTATCAAGATCACAAGGAGGATGGAAGGATTGGGATAAATGAGATATTCCAAGCAGGATGTGTAAGATAGGTAGGATGGAGGGGATGAATGAAAAGGACGTATAAGAGGAAGACGGGTGCATAGCGGATGGAGGGAACGCATATCAGGAAGCTGCCCCTAAGTGCAGATGGGGATTTACACATGATGCCCGTTTTCCAGGTTTTCATCATGGTACTTATCCAAGGTGCTTGTTTGCCAAGTTTTCACCATTGGACGGATTATTTCTCTTTACTATTTTATTTTTTGATTTTTTTGATTTTTTTTTGACTTTTTTGGATTTTTGGACTTTTTCGATGGCATGTGAAAGGAGATGGATAATGATAGGGAGGCGAATAAGTGGATTTAGAAGACATGTGATAAGGATATGGATGAAGGACTCAAGCATCAAGTTCTATATGAGGTATTGGGAGCCCATGTTCGAACCGACTATTGGATGTTGGTACAACCTTATTATGAGAAATGGATTATGCAAAAGGATGAACTAGAGGGATTTGATGGTGGAGATATGTGGGGTAATGGATGGGATGCTAAAAAGGGGATGGATAAAATGATGGGGTGGATGTGTGATGGGGAGATGTGTTCAGGACCAACATTGGCACATGTGGGGGTGGATGTGAAAAGATAAGAGGATTAATGGATGGAGAATGTGGGGATAATGGAGGAGATGGAATAGTGAATTTTGGGACATAGGGACCCAAAATAGACTTAGGAGATGAAAGGGGTGTATGATTAGCTTTTGGATTAGCAACTTTGGATTTTCTTACAGATTTTTCATTTGATGGCATTGCATCTTTTTTCTTTGGGATCCACATGGTTTTTATTTTTGCTTTAGTGGGTCTTTGTGGCCAATGGGTTTGATTTGGATTGTGGATTTGATTTTTCTTTTCTTCAACATGTCGTTTAGAGGGGACATGGGGAGATTTAGATTCATGTGGACATTTGGATTTATGTCATTTTATTTTAGCATCCAAAGTGATTTTAGTAGCAATGGGATGGGTGTGAGGAGATGGATGATGTGGAACGATGAAGGTAGGATTATGAGGATTGCATGTAGATGGAGAATGTGTAGGTATGTGCCTTTGTTGATCCTGATTAGGGGATATGAGAGAGGGATGTTTATGATGGATGACATGGATAGGTATTGGATGGGTGAAAGGATGAGATGGAGGAGGTGATCTTGGGATATACAGACCCCAAGCATACATAGTGGGTGGAGGGACATAAGAACCCAAGATGGATGGAGTGGATGGAGGATGGGAGCTGGTGGATGGAGGGATGTAAGGACCCAAAATGGATTGAGTAGATGAAGGAGGAATATGGACGGTTGTTTTGAGGCGATACGATAGAGGAGGGATGGCAGCATAGGATCTAGTGGAGCGATGGGAAGAGCTAACATTTCTTTTGGAAAAGGCTCGTTGAGGACGTCTAGAGGTTGTACGGACATCTTCAGATTGTGAGTTTTGGGAAATAGGTCCAAGACATTGCATGCAGATTTGTTCTTTGACTTGGATGGGTTCTAAAATACCTTGCTCATGAAGGCCTAGACCTTTTCCTTGATAGTTCATTTTCTTGAGCATGTGATCCATGATAGGATTTGTGTTATTCTGAAAACATGATGCGAGTCCATTATTAGGTGGAGGATGATGGGTGGTAAATACACTATGTTTTTCTTCTGCAAGGAGGCCACCATGGAAGAATGTGAGAGTACCAAGGGGATATGCAAGCGGTGTAGGGATAGTAGTGTTAGGCAATGATGGGGGATCATGAGAGGGAGATGATGGGATAACAACATTTGGATGGGTGGTATTAGGAGAGGGATTAGTGGATATGATAGGATCTGAACTTGTGGTAGTGGGATCATGCGATGGAGATGGAGATGGAGCGGTGGGATCTTGAATGACAAGGGGATCATGGGATGGAATGGATGGGGGATTGCGATCTTGAGGTGGACTAAATGGGATGGTAGGATCTTGATTTGGAGCAGGGGATATGTTGGCATGCTTTGGATTAGGCTCTTGGCATGACTCATCATGTGCGAGAAGATGGAGGGATGGAGGATTCAAAACATTCATGGGAATGGATTTTAGTGACACTAGGAGTGGAAGAAGTGGATTGGATTTGGATGTCGGCAATGGGTTCGACAACTCTCAGAGTAGGAGGTGGGTATTCAATGAATTCGATAGATGTGATGGTAGGAGATGGGGGCTCAGTGGATTTAGAGGATGCGATGGTTTCAATGGTTTGAGTGGTGCGAGGGGTGGTATCATCAATGATAGGTGTTGGGAGAAGAAGGGCCTCATCACTAATGATCATGAATGATGGGTTGAGATGGAATGATTCCACAACTTCAAGGTGTGGAGTGGGGGATGTATTCTTTGTTATAAGTCCTTGGAGAACTTCTGAAATGAGAGACTTGCATACTCTAGGCTGAGATAGTGTGGTAGGAGTGGATGAGGGATTATGGATTAGTGGGGGAATTAGGACTAGGGATTGGTGGACAAGGATTAGATGGGGGAATGGGATTGGATGCAGGACTGGGAATAGATGGGGGATTAGGTGAAGGGTTAAGATAGGGGTATTGGCATGGTGAAGTAGGACACAAGGATGTGGGTGGTGGATTGTAGTAAGGGTATTGGGATGGTGGATTAGGATGGGGAGATTGAGGTGGCAGATGGAGATAGGGAACTATGGATGTCAGATTAGGATTAGGATAGGTTGGTGTGGATGTTGGATTAAGATAGGTTGATGCGAATGTAGGATTAGGGTGAGGAGATTGGTATGGAAGATTAGAGTAGGGGGTAGATGCAGATGAAGGATTAAGATATGAGGATTTGGAAGAGGGATTAGGATAGGAGTATTGTGATGGTGAACTAGGATAAGAGGATGCAAATGTTGGATAAGAGGATGATGTGGATGAAGGATATGATGGATATCCCTTGTCAAAGGTAACATAGGGAGCATGATTAGGCATGGAACATAATAGGATGACTCGAAGGGGTGATTGGATTTTGGAAAGCGGGTGGAAAAAAATTACTAGCAATGATAGTGTCAAGGGGATCTATGTCACATTCTTCTTGATTGACAAGACTTTCGTTATTGTCGTCGATGTAATTAGGGTTTTCATTGACCACTATTGATGGAGGATAAGAATTCATGATGATGAAAGGATAAAGAGGATGGATAAAGATTTTGGATGTAAATGGACTAAAGCTCAAATCGGGATTTAGGACAAGCTCAGATTGGGACTGGATTAAAGCTCAGATTAGGATGATTGGATGATGCGATGGGATTGATTATGACAATTGGATTTGATTATCAAAGGATGATTACAACACCAAATCTACTTCGAGATGGAAGTACATTGACTGGGTCGAAGGTGATTAGATAGGGACTTGATTGGATTGGATTGGATAAGATTGATCGGTGATTGATAAGATTGAATGATGGATCAGATAGGATGATGAGAGGGACTGTAAACCCCGTTCAAAGATTATCCTAGGTGACTTAGGATGCTGATTGATCAGATTAAGGATAAAAGGATGATTGCGGCACCAAATCCACTTTGAGATTGAAAACGAATTGATTGGGCCGACAATGATGATTAACTTAGGATGGATGAAAATACTAAGAGGATGTTAATGATGACGATCAGATCAGACACTCAGGTCAATTTGAATAATAACCCGAGACGAAGTTCAGGGGATTTGGATGGGGAAAATGATGATTTGATTGGAGAGATGGATGATAGAAATGGATGAACGAATACTCAAAATGAGTAAATGATTAATTTGAACAGATGAACGACTACTCGAAATGAGTAAACGATTGCTCACAATGGGTGAATGATTCTCAAAATGAGAAGATGAAGGTTTGGAATAGCTAAAAGATTACTCAGAATGAGTAAATGAGTGATCGGGATTGTTGAATGAGAGTTCCAAATGATAAGAAGGAGGTTTGAAACATTTATTTAGAATGAGTAATTGGATGATAGGAATGATAGAATGAGAGTTTGAAATGATAAATGAAGGTGTGAAATGGATGAGCGTTTACTCAGAATGAGTAAATGGATGATTAGAATGATAGAATGAGAGCTCAGAATGATGAAAGGATGTGTTAAATGGATGAACGTTTACTCAGAACGAGTAAACGGATGATCATAATGACAGAACGAGAGTTCAAAATGATGAAAGGATGTGTTAAATGGATGAACGTTTACTCAAAACGAGTAAACAGATGATTGGAATGATAGAATGAGAGTTCAAAATGATGAAAGGATGTGTTAAATTGATGAATGTTTACTCGGAATGAGTAAACGAATGATTGGAATGATAGAACAAGAGTCCAGAATGATGAAAGGATGTGTTAAATGGATGAACTTTTACTTAGAATGAGTAAGCGGATGATCAGAATGATAGAACGAGAGTTCGAAATGATGAAAGGATGTGTTAAATGGATGAATGTTTACTCGGAACGAGTAAATGAATGATCGGAATGATAGAACAAGAGTTTAGAATGATGAAAGGATGTGTTAAATGGATGAATGTTTACTCAGAACGAGTAAACAGATGATCAGAATGATAGAACGAGAGTTTAGAATGATGAAAGGATGTGTTAAATGGATGAACGTTTACTTGGAATGAGTAAATGGATGATCAGAATGATAGAACGAGAGTTCAAAATGATGAAAGGATGTGTTAAATGGATGAATGTTTACTCAAAACGAGTAAACGGATGATCAGAATGATAGAACAATAGTTCAAAATAATGAAAGGATGTGTTAAATGGATGAATGTTTACTCGGAACGAGTAAACTGATAATCTGAATGATAGAACGAGAGTTCAAAATGATGAAAGGATGTGTTAAATGGATGAATGTTTACTCGGAATGAGTAAACGGATGATCGGAATGATAGAACGAGTTCGTAATGAGTGAAAGGATGTGTTAGCTGATGAATGTTTACCTTAATGAGTAAATGTAGATGATTAGGAAACAGAGAACGAGTTCAAATGATGAAAGGATGTTAATGGATGAATGTTTACTTCGAACGGTGCAAATGTGGTTGGCCTTAATGATAGAACAAGAGTTCAAAAACATGAAAGGATGTAAGAATGGATGAACGCCACTCAAAATGAGAAACCCGGATGATCAAAATGATAGAACAAGAGTTTGGAATGATGAAAGGATGTGTTAAATGGATGAATTTTTACTTGAAACGAGTAAACGGATGATCAGAATGATAGAATGAGTTCAGAATGATGAAAGGATGTGTTAAATGGATGAATGTTTACTCAGAACAAGTAAACGGATGATCAGAATGATAGAACAAGAGTTCAGAATGATGAAAGGATGTGTTAGGGTATGTGTAGTATCATCATGGAAAAAATAGGCCCTTAAGTGGCAAAAAATTTAGAAAAATCAAGGTTAGGAATCTTGACGTAAAAATTTGATTAATTTGTCCATATTATTTCAAAAATATGTAAGAATAGAATCTATAGAAAATTGAATGTAGTTTCTAAACTACTAGGTATAATTCTAAAGTAAAATCTATTTAGTGGAAATTAAAATTTCAATGAGTATTTAAATTTCAATGAAAAATAAGTAGGTGTCTGTCAACCACCCAACCACAATAAACAGGGTCAATTTTTAGAATGGATAGTAGAAGACTCATGTCCTCGTCGTGATGCAGTTTGTTTGTAAATTTTCCCACAATAATTAATTATGAATTTTTATTACAACTTTAAAAAATATAAAAACTCATGTCCGATCACCTTAACTTGGTCAAATCTTCATGAAATTAATTTTATTTAACTCTTATAGGCTTTTGAAGTATAGAATGTGATGCATAATTTCAGATTCAAAAATGCGGATAATCGCTTGAAAGTTATAAATGTTTTCTTTCAAATAGCCTATCGATTAGGACTTTAGTCAGAATTCAAATGAGAAAATGAATAATAATTATTTGTTAAATCTAAAGAAATCATAATTTATATTGGTGGAAAGTGATGAATCTCTCAAAACCCTTTTTGTTTCAGCACCTTTGGGTTTAAAAAGCATAGCCACATGGGCCATCATATCACTGCACGCCACTTTTGGCCCATCATGATCCCGCATATACCGTTAAATGGGATGCCATGCTTACTCTAATGCAAGGGGATGATTAGAATGATAGAATGAGCTTGGGAATGACGAAGGATGTGTTAAATGATGAACGCTTACTCGCATCTAAAGCAAATGCTCACGGCTGCATGAATGATTCTTGAAATGAGAAGATGAAGGTTTGGAATGGTCGAAAGATTACTCAAAATGAGTAAAATGATTGATCGAGATTATTGAGGAGACAAGGTATGGCCCCGGGAGGAGGGGTATATATATATGCATATCTAGAGGGGATGCCCCACAAGGGAAGGTTTACAGGATGCAATATTGAGGAGAGAATGGTAGGTATGCCCCCTGAAGAGGCGGACAAAGGAAAAGGTGCTCTAGGAAACTCTCAAAGTATGAAGTGGTATAAGGCTGCTGGAAAGATAATGCACCAGAGAAGATTGAGGTTTTGAATGGAGAAAAGAAAATGGGCTAACGGGTGTGAAATGGTGGGGAATATATAGATGTATGTTAGGAAAATCGCCCATCTTGGCTTGGGTCAGGTCCGCCTACGGAGAAGAAGAACCGCCATGATCCACTCACAGGAAGGTCGTCCGCTTAAGGAGCAGCAAGTTAATACCCCTGGTCATCAAATAAGCCTTAAAAGGTACCAAAGGTCAGTCCACACCCAAGGAGAAAAAAGCACAATTTATCAAATGGGCCTGAAGGTGGGGTCAAAGGTCAGGTCCACCCATGGAGAAGGTCAGGTCCGCCCAAGGAGAAAAAGTTGGTCAAATTGGGTCAAAATGGGCCTGAAAGGGGTGGGTCAAAGGTCAGGTCCACCTGTGGATGAGGTCAGGTCCGCCCAAGGAGAAAAAGTTGGTCAAATTGGGTCAAAATGGGCCTGAAAGGGGTGGGTCAAAGGTCATGTCCGCCCATGGAGAAGGTCAAGTCCGCCCAAGGAGCAAAATTTGGTCAAAATCTAGCAAAGCAGGCTCCAAAACACTTGTTTACAGGTCAGGTCCGCCCCTAGATGAGGGAAATTCCACCCAAGGAGCAAAAGTTGGTCAAAATCCACCAAAACAGGCTCTAAAACACTTGTTTATAGGTCAGGTCCACCCCTAGATGAGGGCAAGTCTGCCCAAGGAGCAAAATTTGGTCAAAATTCACCAAAACAAGCTCCAAAGCACTTGTTTACAGGTCAGGTCTGCCCCTGGATAAGGGAAATTCTGCCTAAGGAGAAAAAGTTGGTTAAAATCCACCAAAATAGGCTCCAAAGCACTTGTCTATAGGTCAGGTCCGCCCCTGGATGAGGGCAAGTCTGCCCAAGGAGCAAAATTTTTGACACAGGAGGGAAAATTCGACTGTCTGTTAGGTCAGGCTTGCCTGTTTGTTGGTTTAACTTGACTTTTGACAAAAAAGACTAAGACAGGACTGAAAATACAATAATCATAAAAGAAAAGGATTTGGTTGAATTAGACAATCACTGGTTTCGCACTAAAAAAATAATTTAGACAGCACAAGCCTATGTCTAGTAGGACAGGTATAGCTGACAAATTTCTCTAATCTAGGATGAACATGGTTATTAGGGAGTCCTCGATATACACTCGATACGTGAGGCCCAAACCATGAACACCAACCCGTTACAAGCGTGAGTCGGGAACCAAAAAGGCTTGGACCAACTCTTCACATCATCCTGATGCTTCGCCAATTACAATGTGGTTGGATTGAGGTACAACTTTTGCTCTCCCCCCTTTATATACGCCACTGGTACATGTGGTTGGAATCATCCCTTGGGGTGATGAAATCCCCAAGGTGTCCTACCAAGAAAATAAAATGTAGACTAAAGGACGGGTAAGCTACATTACCCAGGATCAATACGCAGCGGATTGATACATCAAATAGTCACTGAAACACAAATACACACATGCTTGATTTACACCTCTTAATTAAACTGTTCCTAATTAGTGTTAAGAACCAAAATAGCCAAAAATTGCTAAAAACTAAAATTTTACCTTTTGAAAACTATTCAGGAAACCAAATATCCTAGGTTAGGTCCGGTCATTCTGCTAGGCTCTGTGCTCACTGCTTGTTAGGTCAAACCACCCCTCAAAGAAAATTTCCAGGCCACCTCTGTAGTCTTGGGAGGGCAGCCCACTGAGAAGGCTGCTTATGTGGAGGCGGGCCTGTCTCATAGGGCTGGGTCTACCTAAGGAGAAAAGTTTCAAAAATTTCTACTGCCTCGGGAGGGCAAGTCTACCTCGGGAGGAAGTATGTTTTCTCTTGTGGAGGTGGCCTCGCCGTCATAGGAAGCTGGGAAAGTCCGCCCAAGGAGAAAAAGTTCTCCAAAAAACAATTTTTGCAGTCTGGGGAGGGTAGGTCCACCCCTGGAGAAGGTCAGGTCCACCTATGGAGGGCGGGTCCACCTGTTTGTTAGGTTGGGTCCGCCCCTCTGTAACCTGTACCTGCAAAAAGTCAAAAAATAGAAAATGTGAAAGCAAGAGACCCATTTTTGGGTCCCACTGGGCATGCCAGAAATGTGATAGGTCGAATCTATGTGCTAGAAAATGAGCAGCAAACAAAATAGTGCAAATAACACTAAAAACAACGTACATCTCAAGATTAGCCTAGTTGGATTCAACACAAAATAAAGATGACAAAATAAAACCTTATACCATGTCTCGAATCGATCCTTTGGTTGGCCCTTCGATCTTTGGTGTTGTATGCTCCTTGGATGACACAAGATGCAAGTTAGATGATGATATGATAATGAATGAAAGTGGATGCAAGTGTAAAAATGGCTAAGTATGGATTCTAAATTTTTTTTGCAAGAGTTTGGCTACAATGCATGATCTCTTTCAAAATGAGAGAAAAGATGGGGTATTTATAGAGATTTTGGAAATCTTTCGAGAAATGAATGGTCAAGATTGAGCCACCAAGATCAAGATATAGGGCTAAGGTGAGTTGATAACTCACAAGCCCTCACATCTTGACATGTGGCATGTGATATGGCTTAAAAAGGGTGATGTGTACATGAGGTGGAAGGATAGTACATGACATAGAGGGGGTACATAGTACCTTGGGATTGGACAAGATCTTCTCATAAAGGAGGTACTTGTCCCCATGTGGGTGAGAGGACAAGTGGGGAATTAAAAATTTCTCAAATATTCTCATGGGGATTAAATGTGAATTAAAAATTCACATGGGGAATGGAGATGCCTTGTCCAAAAGGAGAAAAAATTTAATAGGGTTGACTTGATAAAGTGATTAAGGTTGTGCAAGTACTTGATTAGACTAATTAATGAAGATTAAAAGAGGGTTAGATTTCACATGTGACTTGATGTGACAAGCCAAAGATCACATGGGGAAGAGAAAAATGAATTAATATTCCTTGGAAGGATAAAATGAATTAAAAATTCCTTGAGAGGTTGATTAGGCTAGTTAATGAAGTATTAGAGGAGGCTTAGGTGGCTAAGAGAGATTAGAGGCCAACTTGCAAAAGTTGGAGGATGTGACACATCCTAATCAAGGATTAGGCATGTGCACATCCCTAATGATGAGATTATGAGAATACTTAGGATTAGATAAAAATGATGGAGGATGTGACATAAAGGGAATTAAATAAATGGCATATTTATTTAATTTATTTGATGAAGGGGGGAAGGTATTTAATTATTTAACTACATACCTTAGGGATTAGAAGAAATTTAGAGGGATTAATTAAATAATAGCAATATTACTTAATTAATGCAGATAAGGGGATGTTTAGACGAAAGGGGATAAATTTGGATAAATTAAGTGTCCAAATTTAGGTGTCTACAGTGTTAAACATGATCTTTATCACTAGAATCTAAATTACAAAATTAGTGAGCTTCAACTAGAAAAAAATTCCGAATAACACTCCAAAAGAGGCACCTCTCTCTTCAAGCCAACCAGTCTTTGATACCAAGTGTTAATAATTTGAATGAAAATATCATAAAATTTATTCATCCTCAACTTAGTGTTTACTAATTAATTAACAATGATTGAATATGTATAGAAATGGAAATAATAGTGTAACAATAAAATATGCAAACTATGAGAATCATTTTTCTAATAAAAATTCCTTTTAGATAAAAAAAAACTCACCACCAAATTGAATGCACAAGCTTACATTAATCTCAAATACAGAGTACATCAACATAACTTCCCCCTTTAGTCCAAAAATATTTTTACAACATAACAAAATAACCTATTAAAATTATACTCGACTATCCCAAGTCCTTGATATATAGGAAAATGTAATCTAGGATACCATAAAAGGTTTCTAATACCATGGACTTAAACCATGATTAAATTTATCAACATGCAAAGTGATATCATAGTCCATGTTTCATAAGTTGCAAGCATCTTTCTAGAAGCTTCAAGACTTTTTTCATGAACTTG
>VDFB02382547.1:55094-100927 GCA_007258455.2 Sequoia sempervirens
AGGGGACATGGGGAGATTTAGATTCATGTGGACATTTGGATTTATGTCATTTTATTTTAGCATCCAAAGTGATTTTAGTAGCAATGGGATGGGTGTGAGGAGATGGATGATGTGGAACGATGAAGGTAGGATTATGAGGATTGCATGTAGATGGAGAATGTGTAGGTATGTGCCTTTGTTGATCCTGATTAGGGGATATGAGAGAGGGATGTTTATGATGGATGACATGGATAGGTATTGGATGGGTGAAAGGATGAGATGGAGGAGGTGATCTTGGGATATACAGACCCCAAGCATACATAGTGGGTGGAGGGACATAAGAACCCAAGATGGATGGAGTGGATGGAGGATGGGAGCTGGTGGATGGAGGGATGTAAGGACCCAAAATGGATTGAGTAGATGAAGGAGGAATATGGACGGTTGTTTTGAGGCGATACGATAGAGGAGGGATGGCAGCATAGGATCTAGTGGAGCGATGGGAAGAGCTAACATTTCTTTTGGAAAAGGCTCGTTGAGGACGTCTAGAGGTTGTACGGACATCTTCAGATTGTGAGTTTTGGGAAATAGGTCCAAGACATTGCATGCAGATTTGTTCTTTGACTTGGATGGGTTCTAAAATACCTTGCTCATGAAGGCCTAGACCTTTTCCTTGATAGTTCATTTTCTTGAGCATGTGATCCATGATAGGATTTGTGTTATTCTGAAAACATGATGCGAGTCCATTATTAGGTGGAGGATGATGGGTGGTAAATACACTATGTTTTTCTTCTGCAAGGAGGCCACCATGGAAGAATGTGAGAGTACCAAGGGGATATGCAAGCGGTGTAGGGATAGTAGTGTTAGGCAATGATGGGGGATCATGAGAGGGAGATGATGGGATAACAACATTTGGATGGGTGGTATTAGGAGAGGGATTAGTGGATATGATAGGATCTGAACTTGTGGTAGTGGGATCATGCGATGGAGATGGAGATGGAGCGGTGGGATCTTGAATGACAAGGGGATCATGGGATGGAATGGATGGGGGATTGCGATCTTGAGGTGGACTAAATGGGATGGTAGGATCTTGATTTGGAGCAGGGGATATGTTGGCATGCTTTGGATTAGGCTCTTGGCATGACTCATCATGTGCGAGAAGATGGAGGGATGGAGGATTCAAAACATTCATGGGAATGGATTTTAGTGACACTAGGAGTGGAAGAAGTGGATTGGATTTGGATGTCGGCAATGGGTTCGACAACTCTCAGAGTAGGAGGTGGGTATTCAATGAATTCGATAGATGTGATGGTAGGAGATGGGGGCTCAGTGGATTTAGAGGATGCGATGGTTTCAATGGTTTGAGTGGTGCGAGGGGTGGTATCATCAATGATAGGTGTTGGGAGAAGAAGGGCCTCATCACTAATGATCATGAATGATGGGTTGAGATGGAATGATTCCACAACTTCAAGGTGTGGAGTGGGGGATGTATTCTTTGTTATAAGTCCTTGGAGAACTTCTGAAATGAGAGACTTGCATACTCTAGGCTGAGATAGTGTGGTAGGAGTGGATGAGGGATTATGGATTAGTGGGGGAATTAGGACTAGGGATTGGTGGACAAGGATTAGATGGGGGAATGGGATTGGATGCAGGACTGGGAATAGATGGGGGATTAGGTGAAGGGTTAAGATAGGGGTATTGGCATGGTGAAGTAGGACACAAGGATGTGGGTGGTGGATTGTAGTAAGGGTATTGGGATGGTGGATTAGGATGGGGAGATTGAGGTGGCAGATGGAGATAGGGAACTATGGATGTCAGATTAGGATTAGGATAGGTTGGTGTGGATGTTGGATTAAGATAGGTTGATGCGAATGTAGGATTAGGGTGAGGAGATTGGTATGGAAGATTAGAGTAGGGGGTAGATGCAGATGAAGGATTAAGATATGAGGATTTGGAAGAGGGATTAGGATAGGAGTATTGTGATGGTGAACTAGGATAAGAGGATGCAAATGTTGGATAAGAGGATGATGTGGATGAAGGATATGATGGATATCCCTTGTCAAAGGTAACATAGGGAGCATGATTAGGCATGGAACATAATAGGATGACTCGAAGGGGTGATTGGATTTTGGAAAGCGGGTGGAAAAAAATTACTAGCAATGATAGTGTCAAGGGGATCTATGTCACATTCTTCTTGATTGACAAGACTTTCGTTATTGTCGTCGATGTAATTAGGGTTTTCATTGACCACTATTGATGGAGGATAAGAATTCATGATGATGAAAGGATAAAGAGGATGGATAAAGATTTTGGATGTAAATGGACTAAAGCTCAAATCGGGATTTAGGACAAGCTCAGATTGGGACTGGATTAAAGCTCAGATTAGGATGATTGGATGATGCGATGGGATTGATTATGACAATTGGATTTGATTATCAAAGGATGATTACAACACCAAATCTACTTCGAGATGGAAGTACATTGACTGGGTCGAAGGTGATTAGATAGGGACTTGATTGGATTGGATTGGATAAGATTGATCGGTGATTGATAAGATTGAATGATGGATCAGATAGGATGATGAGAGGGACTGTAAACCCCGTTCAAAGATTATCCTAGGTGACTTAGGATGCTGATTGATCAGATTAAGGATAAAAGGATGATTGCGGCACCAAATCCACTTTGAGATTGAAAACGAATTGATTGGGCCGACAATGATGATTAACTTAGGATGGATGAAAATACTAAGAGGATGTTAATGATGACGATCAGATCAGACACTCAGGTCAATTTGAATAATAACCCGAGACGAAGTTCAGGGGATTTGGATGGGGAAAATGATGATTTGATTGGAGAGATGGATGATAGAAATGGATGAACGAATACTCAAAATGAGTAAATGATTAATTTGAACAGATGAACGACTACTCGAAATGAGTAAACGATTGCTCACAATGGGTGAATGATTCTCAAAATGAGAAGATGAAGGTTTGGAATAGCTAAAAGATTACTCAGAATGAGTAAATGAGTGATCGGGATTGTTGAATGAGAGTTCCAAATGATAAGAAGGAGGTTTGAAACATTTATTTAGAATGAGTAATTGGATGATAGGAATGATAGAATGAGAGTTTGAAATGATAAATGAAGGTGTGAAATGGATGAGCGTTTACTCAGAATGAGTAAATGGATGATTAGAATGATAGAATGAGAGCTCAGAATGATGAAAGGATGTGTTAAATGGATGAACGTTTACTCAGAACGAGTAAACGGATGATCATAATGACAGAACGAGAGTTCAAAATGATGAAAGGATGTGTTAAATGGATGAACGTTTACTCAAAACGAGTAAACAGATGATTGGAATGATAGAATGAGAGTTCAAAATGATGAAAGGATGTGTTAAATTGATGAATGTTTACTCGGAATGAGTAAACGAATGATTGGAATGATAGAACAAGAGTCCAGAATGATGAAAGGATGTGTTAAATGGATGAACTTTTACTTAGAATGAGTAAGCGGATGATCAGAATGATAGAACGAGAGTTCGAAATGATGAAAGGATGTGTTAAATGGATGAATGTTTACTCGGAACGAGTAAATGAATGATCGGAATGATAGAACAAGAGTTTAGAATGATGAAAGGATGTGTTAAATGGATGAATGTTTACTCAGAACGAGTAAACAGATGATCAGAATGATAGAACGAGAGTTTAGAATGATGAAAGGATGTGTTAAATGGATGAACGTTTACTTGGAATGAGTAAATGGATGATCAGAATGATAGAACGAGAGTTCAAAATGATGAAAGGATGTGTTAAATGGATGAATGTTTACTCAAAACGAGTAAACGGATGATCAGAATGATAGAACAATAGTTCAAAATAATGAAAGGATGTGTTAAATGGATGAATGTTTACTCGGAACGAGTAAACTGATAATCTGAATGATAGAACGAGAGTTCAAAATGATGAAAGGATGTGTTAAATGGATGAATGTTTACTCGGAATGAGTAAACGGATGATCGGAATGATAGAACGAGTTGAATGATGAAAAGGATGTTAAATGGATGAATGTTTACTTTCGGAATGAGTAAGCGGATGAATTAGAATGATAGAGCGAGTTCAAAATGATGAAAAGGATGTGTTAAATGGATGAATGTTTGCACCGGAGCGAGTAAGCGGATAATCGAATGATAGAACAAGAGTTCAAAATAGTGAAAGGATGTGTTAAATGGATGAGCGTTTACTCAAAATGAGTATTGGATGATCAGGCAAACAGAACAAGGACAGTAGTGAAAGGATGTGTTAAATGGATGAATTTTTACTTGAAACGAGTAAACGGATGATCAGAATGATAGAATGAGTTCAGAATGATGAAAGGATGTGTTAAATGGATGAATGTTTACTCAGAACAAGTAAACGGATGATCAGAATGATAGAACAAGAGTTCAGAATGATGAAAGGATGTGTTAGGGTATGTGTAGTATCATCATGGAAAAAATAGGCCCTTAAGTGGCAAAAAATTTAGAAAAATCAAGGTTAGGAATCTTGACGTAAAAATTTGATTAATTTGTCCATATTATTTCAAAAATATGTAAGAATAGAATCTATAGAAAATTGAATGTAGTTTCTAAACTACTAGGTATAATTTAAAAAATAAAAAATCTATTTGGTGAAATTTTGAAATTTCAATGCAGTAGTATTTAAATTTCAATGAAAAAATAAGTAGGTGTCTGTCTAACCACCCTAACCACAATAAAATGATAATAATTTTTTAGAATATTTTAGATATAAGTAGAAGACTCATGTCTCAATGTGATGCATATTTGTTTGTAAATTTTCCCATGTAAATAATTAATTATGAATTTTTTATTACAACTTTTAAAAAATATAAAAAACTCATATGTCTGATCACCTTAACTTGGTCAAATCTTCATGAAATTCAATTTTTATTTTTCTAATCCTATAGTATGTGAAGCATAGAATGTGATGCATGTTTCAGATTCAAAAAATGTGATACTGTTTGAAAGTTATAAATGTTTTTCAAATAGCCTATCGATTAGGACTTTAGTCGTAATTCAAATAGAAAATGAATAATAATTATTTGTTAAATTCAAAGTAAATCATAATTTATATTGGTGGAAAGATGAGAATCTCCTTTAAAAACCCTTTTTGTTTCAGCAATTTTGGGTTTAAAAAAAGTTATTAGCCACATGGGCCATCATATCACTTACATATCGCCACTTTTTGGCCCATCATGATCCTGCACATACCTGTTAAATGGATGAATGTTTACTCAGAACAAGTAAATAGATGATTAGAATGATAGAATGAGAGTTTGGAATGACGAAATGATGTGTTAAATGGATGAACGTTTACTCAGAACGAGTTAACAAATGCTCACGACAGATGAATGATTCTTGAAATGAGAAGATGAAGGTTTGGAATAACTGAAAGATTACTCAAAATGAGTAAATGATTGATCGAGATTGTTGAAGAGGGAAGGTATGGCTCCGGAGGAGGGCATATATGGCTATCTAGAGGGGATGCCCCGGTCTCACAAGGGAAGGTTTATGATGGAATATTGAGAGAGAATGGTAGGGTATGCCCCCCTCAAGGAGGCGGATGGGGAAGGAAAAGGTGCTCTAGGAAACTTCTCGAAAGTATGAAGTGGTATATGTTGTTGGAAAGAGCACAAAAAATTGAGAAGATTGGTGCTTGAATGGAGAAAAATGGGTTAACGGTGTGAAAATGGTGGGGAATATATAGATGTATGTTAGGGAAAATCTGCCTATCTATTGGGTCAGGTCCGCCCATGGAGAAGGTTAGGTCCGCCCAAGGATCCACCCAAGGAGAAGGTCAGGTCTGCCTAAGGAGAAAAAGTTGGTCAAATTTGGTCAAAATGGGCCTAAAAGGGGTGGGTCAAAGGTCAGGTCCACCCAAGGAGAAAAAGTTGGTCAAATTTGGTCAAAATGGGCCTGAAAGGGGTGGGTCAAAGGTCAGGTCCACCCATGGAGAAGGTCAGGTCCGCCCAAGGAGAAAAAGTTGGTCAAATTGGGTCAAAATGGGCCTGAAAGGGGTGGGTCAAAGGTCAGGTCCACCTGTGGATGAGGTCAGGTCCGCCCAAGGAGAAAAAGTTGGTCAAATTGGGTCAAAATGGGCCTGAAAGGGGTGGGTCAAAGGTCATGTCCGCCCATGGAGAAGGTCAAGTCCGCCCAAGGAGCAAAATTTGGTCAAAATCTAGCAAAGCAGGCTCCAAAACACTTGTTTACAGGTCAGGTCCGCCCCTAGATGAGGGAAATTCCACCCAAGGAGCAAAAGTTGGTCAAAATCCACCAAAACAGGCTCTAAAACACTTGTTTATAGGTCAGGTCCACCCCTAGATGAGGGCAAGTCTGCCCAAGGAGCAAAATTTGGTCAAAATTCACCAAAACAAGCTCCAAAGCACTTGTTTACAGGTCAGGTCTGCCCCTGGATAAGGGAAATTCTGCCTAAGGAGAAAAAGTTGGTTAAAATCCACCAAAATAGGCTCCAAAGCACTTGTCTATAGGTCAGGTCCGCCCCTGGATGAGGGCAAGTCTGCCCAAGGAGCAAAATTTTTGACACAGGAGGGAAAATTCGACTGTCTGTTAGGTCAGGCTTGCCTGTTTGTTGGTTTAACTTGACTTTTGACAAAAAAGACTAAGACAGGACTGAAAATACAATAATCATAAAAGAAAAGGATTTGGTTGAATTAGACAATCACTGGTTTCGCACTAAAAAAATAATTTAGACAGCACAAGCCTATGTCTAGTAGGACAGGTATAGCTGACAAATTTCTCTAATCTAGGATGAACATGGTTATTAGGGAGTCCTCGATATACACTCGATACGTGAGGCCCAAACCATGAACACCAACCCGTTACAAGCGTGAGTCGGGAACCAAAAAGGCTTGGACCAACTCTTCACATCATCCTGATGCTTCGCCAATTACAATGTGGTTGGATTGAGGTACAACTTTTGCTCTCCCCCCTTTATATACGCCACTGGTACATGTGGTTGGAATCATCCCTTGGGGTGATGAAATCCCCAAGCAGGTCCCACTAAGAAAAATAAAATGGGTAGACTCAAAGGACGTGGTAAGCTACGATTTCTCGTCACCTAGGATCGCTGAATGGCGCAAAGGGATTGGATACATCAAATAGCTCACTCGAAAACACAACATACACAGTTGATTGACACCTCTTAATTAAACTATGTTCCTAATTAGGGGTTAAGAACCCTTAAAATAGCCAAAAAATTGCTAAAAAACTAAAATTTTACCTTTTGAAAAAAATTGTCTAGGGAAAATCCAGCTATCTGTTAGGTTAGGTCCGTCTGTCTGTTAGGTCGAGTTCACCTGTTTGTTAGGTCAGGTCCACCCCTCAGTGAAAAATTTCCAAAAAATAATTTCTGTAGTCTTGGGAGGGCAGGTCTACCCCTGGAGAAGGTCAAGCTTGCATGTGGAGGGCGGGTCCGCCTGTCTGTTAGGTCAGGTCCACCCAAGGAGAAAAAGTTCTCCAAAAAAAAATTTCTACTGTCTGGGGAGGGCAGGTCCACCCCTGGAGAAGGTCAGGTTTTCCTGTGGAGGGTGGGTCCGCCTGCCTGTTAGGTCAAGTCCGCCCAAGGAGAAAAAGTTCTCCAAAAAACAATTTTTGCAGTCTGGGGAGGGTAGGTCCACCCCTGGAGAAGGTCAGGTCCACCTATGGAGGGCGGGTCCACCTGTTTGTTAGGTTGGGTCCGCCCCTCTGTAACCTGTACCTGCAAAAAGTCAAAAAATAGAAAATGTGAAAGCAAGAGACCCATTTTTGGGTCCCACTGGGCATGCCAGAAATGTGATAGGTCGAATCTATGTGCTAGAAAATGAGCAGCAAACAAAATAGTGCAAATAACACTAAAAACAACGTACATCTCAAGATTAGCCTAGTTGGATTCAACACAAAATAAAGATGACAAAATAAAACCTTATACCATGTCTCGAATCGATCCTTTGGTTGGCCCTTCGATCTTTGGTGTTGTATGCTCCTTGGATGACACAAGATGCAAGTTAGATGATGATATGATAATGAATGAAAGTGGATGCAAGTGTAAAAATGGCTAAGTATGGATTCTAAATTTTTTTTGCAAGAGTTTGGCTACAATGCATGATCTCTTTCAAAATGAGAGAAAAGATGGGGTATTTATAGAGATTTTGGAAATCTTTCGAGAAATGAATGGTCAAGATTGAGCCACCAAGATCAAGATATAGGGCTAAGGTGAGTTGATAACTCACAAGCCCTCACATCTTGACATGTGGCATGTGATATGGCTTAAAAAGGGTGATGTGTACATGAGGTGGAAGGATAGTACATGACATAGAGGGGGTACATAGTACCTTGGGATTGGACAAGATCTTCTCATAAAGGAGGTACTTGTCCCCATGTGGGTGAGAGGACAAGTGGGGAATTAAAAATTTCTCAAATATTCTCATGGGGATTAAATGTGAATTAAAAATTCACATGGGGAATGGAGATGCCTTGTCCAAAAGGAGAAAAAATTTAATAGGGTTGACTTGATAAAGTGATTAAGGTTGTGCAAGTACTTGATTAGACTAATTAATGAAGATTAAAAGAGGGTTAGATTTCACATGTGACTTGATGTGACAAGCCAAAGATCACATGGGGAAGAGAAAAATGAATTAATATTCCTTGGAAGGATAAAATGAATTAAAAATTCCTTGAGAGGTTGATTAGGCTAGTTAATGAAGTATTAGAGGAGGCTTAGGTGGCTAAGAGAGATTAGAGGCCAACTTGCAAAAGTTGGAGGATGTGACACATCCTAATCAAGGATTAGGCATGTGCACATCCCTAATGATGAGATTATGAGAATACTTAGGATTAGATAAAAATGATGGAGGATGTGACATAAAGGGAATTAAATAAATGGCATATTTATTTAATTTATTTGATGAAGGGGGGAAGGTATTTAATTATTTAACTACATACCTTAGGGATTAGAAGAAATTTAGAGGGATTAATTAAATAATAGCAATATTACTTAATTAATGCAGATAAGGGGATGTTTAGACGAAAGGGGATAAATTTGGATAAATTAAGTGTCCAAATTTAGGTGTCTACAGTGTTAAACATGATCTTTATCACTAGAATCTAAATTACAAAATTAGTGAGCTTCAACTAGAAAAAAATTCCGAATAACACTCCAAAAGAGGCACCTCTCTCTTCAAGCCAACCAGTCTTTGATACCAAGTGTTAATAATTTGAATGAAAATATCATAAAATTTATTCATCCTCAACTTAGTGTTTACTAATTAATTAACAATGATTGAATATGTATAGAAATGGAAATAATAGTGTAACAATAAAATATGCAAACTATGAGAATCATTTTTCTAATAAAAATTCCTTTTAGATAAAAAAAAACTCACCACCAAATTGAATGCACAAGCTTACATTAATCTCAAATACAGAGTACATCAACATAACTTCCCCCTTTAGTCCAAAAATATTTTTACAACATAACAAAATAACCTATTAAAATTATACTCGACTATCCCAAGTCCTTGATATATAGGAAAATGTAATCTAGGATACCATAAAAGGTTTCTAATACCATGGACTTAAACCATGATTAAATTTATCAACATGCAAAGTGATATCATAGTCCATGTTTCATAAGTTGCAAGCATCTTTCTAGAAGCTTCAAGACTTTTTTCATGAACTTGTGCATCTACCATCACTAGAGGATAAAATAGCCTGATAAAGAAAAAATATCAACCACCAAGTAAAAGTATATAACTTTGTCACACTTTTGGCCAACTTATCAAAAACAAGTGCACTTAAGAATTTCTAACTAAAATATATTTCTTTGTAAAACATATGATTGACTAGATTCATTCTAGCTAAGTTAGATATGAGCCACAACCTTTCCAACTAGAAGTGTTCACAAAATGCATATTTTACATCTCTTTGGGACCAATTTACCAAAAAAATTAAAATTATTCAAAAAAAATTAATGTTTCAACAAATCCTACTCTTAAAAAAATGTCTTTTTATATATAAAAATACCCTATTGTAGATCTATAGGTGTATTTTTTTAAATATAATTTTTAAATAATTTAATTATATTTTATATATTATTTTTATTAAAATTAGGTCATCAACACAAACTATAAGGTTGATTATCTTTTAAAAAAAAATACTAAAATTATTTTAAATTTTTTGAAAAAAATATGATGAACTAGAGAAAAGATTGTATGTCAAGATGACATAAATTTTTCCCAGTTTAGATAAATAGTGAAGACAAAAGGTGAAATACCATGGAAATTATTTTGTTTTTAGTGTAATTTTTTTTTAAGATTTAATTTAAAAAATAGATATTTATCAAAATGAGTTAAAATAAATCCATGTACTAAAGTTTTAAGTTATAAATTTACACCAAAAATTTGAAGGGAAAAAGGTAAAATTTATTGTATAAAGAGTGATGCCCATGTAACGTCATTTTTCAACACTTTATTAGCAACTTAATTCTAGTGTCTATTTTATCAAAAAAACATATTCAAATAATTTTTTAATTTTAATAAAAAATTATAACCATAAAATACTCTAAAAATATAGATTTCATTAGTTTACATGATTTCAAAATTCAAATCATATATGCCACTTTCTAGTGATTCAAGTTAAAGTTTTTCATTAGTGTTAGTCATTCTTTAATAAACATGTGACACAACTTTGTACTTTTGGACCACCTAGAATAAAAATGGCTACCAACTTCTTACACATTACTATAGTATACTTGTTACATTTCTTACAATGTCGTATTTATTTCATACACATCTTACAATATCATAAATTATCATGTAGTTCCCTTCCACTTTATATCAAGTACCAAATGATGTCTTACAATGCTTCTTTGCACATTATGTCCTTAAACATACATTCCAAGTCAGCTAGAGAATACTAATAATACTCTTCTTTAAAAACAATCCAATAAGAAAGAAGTGGGAATTTTTTTTTTTATCATTCTTTCTCATGATATACTAATTTATATGTCCCTAAAGGATAAAAACCTAGTACTAATAATAAAAATAAATTTAATAATTGTATTAAGAGGGAATTTGTCTAATAAATATGATTTTATATGCGACTAAAGTCTAGTTAAAACCATCACTTCCCTTAGAGAATAAACCTTTGGTAAAATGAAAATTCTCTTTGATAAGACACAAAATCAGCAACAACAATATCAATAGTTGAAGATAAAAAAAGATAAATCAAACTATGATCAGGTATTAGTTTCTTTGTTAAATGGTTGTAAAAATTTGGTAGCTTAGAGCATGATTTTTATTTTACATGAGACAAGACTTAAAATTTAAGTAATGAAGAACAAGTAAATAAAAAAATAAATTTAAAAGATACTGGAAATTGATGAGAGATTCCAATTGCTTCTAAGCCTTAAATTCCCTATAAAACATTTTATAATAAGATTACTAACTTTGAACTTGAGCAAATAAAAGAATAGAAAATTATTTTAAAGAACCAATTTCAGAGTGAGCATCAAATAGATGTCAAGTGGAAATACAAGCAAGTTGGGAAGGCAAGTGTTTACCCTAGGAAATTTTAAATGGATAATAAATTTGAACAACTCTTTGATGGTTCCCATCCAAGGCCAATGCCAATATTCACTCCTAAAAATAGTAACAAAATTAGTGAAAGAATTGTAGTTATTGAAGGTGATCAACCAAAAATAACATTATCCCTTGTTATGTGGGTTCTACTTAACAACTTCTAGCAAAAGAGAGTAGTGAGGGAAATATTTCCAAAATTCAAGAATAAAAATATGCTCAAAAAAATCTTACAATATAAACATGAATAGGTGGAATAGTCCCTCCTTATTCTAAAATGAGAGGAAATATTATAACTATAAATTTTACAACTCTTTATTTAGGTATAATTCAATCAACTATAGTAGAGAGAACATCAACAAGCTCTTGAGGAATAAGGCCATCTTCAAGGAACAAAGAGGGTAAGTCGTCTAGTTAGAATTGATAATCATTAGGTTCTCAAAAATAACACCTTGTTCAATTGGGAAAGAAACAAGATGCAAGAGGTGGGGATGATGATCCATGAGATAAGAAGAAGAGGAACTTCTAGAAGGCTAATGATCTATAAAAGGAAAAGAATAAAAATAAAATTATAATTAGTAGAGCTATAATATTAGAAAAAATAAGCTCCAAATACCTTTTATAATACCACTATGATTAGCTCTTCTCTTACTCCTCCATCATCACTTGTAACTCATCCCTTATTTTCCCAATGATAAACTATTTTACTAGGTTTTATTGATTTATTTTTTATTCAATTTATAGACCTTTCTCCTCATACACTCTCATCTTAGTTTTGGTTGACATAAATGTTAAATCCAAATCCCTTTAACCCTCCTCCAATATAAACTTTATATCAAGTATGTGCACAACGTTCCCTTACTCCTAAAGGTTGTATTTTCCCACCTTAAAAACACCCTACCTTTTTGACCATTATGAATTTCCTACGACCTCACAAGTTCTAGGATCGTTCCCATAATATTCATCATCCCAATCCCTCCAAGTTTCAATGTATCAATTTCTTTCCACTCGACCACCTAGCCAAAATAATGTTATCATGTATATCATCCTTTCATTTCTCCACAAGTAACCTCAGGTCTTACTATATTAAGGGACCTTAGAACAATATATCATCAATAAAAATCCATAAAAATAAATTCAAAGCCATATGATTATATGAAGAAATTGGTAGAGGAGAAAATAAAAGAAGATAAATTTAGAAAAATAGGTTGAAAACCTACAAATGTAGGGGTAAGAGATCAATTCCAAGGAAGATTCTTTATACTCAGACATAGCTTCGTCTTTATTAAAAGATAGTTGCAGCACAAGAAAACAAATTGAAAGACATATATACAAATTATATTGATACACAAAAACTATTATTAAAAGATGATTGAAAGAGAAAATAACCATGATCAAGACCTTGAAACCTAAAAAAATAAAATGAAGAATTTCAAATTTAGTTGGATGAAATGAAACAATCATTGAGTTTATTAGGCTTGATTAGGGCCTTATGCAAGTCTTATTGGGAAACTATTATAAATGTAATTAATGGAATGAAGCATGTGTTGTAATTTATTGATGCAATATAGAACTTGAGCGTAGAGGTAAAATTAAAATTAGATGGAGTTTTGAACACCCATTCTTAGATGATGATGAGTGCAAGGTTTTTGTGTAAAAATTATATGAATTTCCACATAAAAGATCTCTATAAGAATTATAAATATAAATGACATGGCTCAAAATATCAATAAAATATTGGATAAATTGGAAGGTACCAAAAGATGTAAAACTTGATTACTAGTCTTAGAAAAAAATAATGGAAAAAATGAGTGCAAATATTAATCAACTAGTTTAGTAAGTTTGTCCCTTTCCTTTGGGAGATAATAAATGATTTCTCTAAAAATATGAACTCTTATCTAGCTAATGGAGGGGAAGAAGAAACATGGAAAGGAATTTTATGGTTGGAATCAAGCACCTACTACTAAAGACGTACAAGGACTTTTCTAACCCTTCGTAGAATTAGAGGTATAGGTTTGAATTATAGTTTCAAAGGTACAATATTTTTCTTATAAGTATACAATTGAATTCAAATGATATTTTCATGCCTTCAATAAACTTAAGGTACCTATTAATGCTGAATGGAAGACACGCCAAATGTCCCTAGAAAGCTTATAAATTATCACATCTATCTAATTTTGCAGTTTGAAATTTTGGAATTATGATAGAGGAATTTTCTGTCCAATTGATAATAACTTTCTTGACTTCCTTATCTTCCTTAAATGAAAGTATCATTTGTGTCATCATCACTATTATTATTATCCACTGCATGATCCAAAATATTAATTATACCTCATCTTCATGAAATTTTGTGCTTATAACAAGTGTTTTGAAACCTTTAAAGGCTTGAGAGAATGCAATTCATTGATATATATACTATTTCTAAGGATGCATTGAGGAGCACTATGATCTATTAGATGAGTAGGCACGTTCACTCAATCTAATGACCCATAGTGATTTTGTTTCAATTCTTGGTATTTGTCTAGTTTATTTGAGGTGGTGCCCAATAGTCGCATATTTTATCATAGCTTTAGGGATTTATGTTAGCTCAATAATCATATTGATATATGCTATTAGATATTTTATTTTGGATTGTTTATAGGGTTTCTATGGGTTGTTAGGTTGAAGAGTTCTTCAAAGTCAGTATGAATCATAAATCTTGTGACCAAGCTATATCTAATGACCCTTGGAGCTTCTAGTAGAAATAACAATTAGGGAGTATCAAAGAGTAGGAGAATAATTAGTCTTGTCACTCTAGCAAATTTAACGAACTCATAAATGATAAAGTAGAGGTACTATAAAATTTTGAATGTAGACAAAGCTTCAAACATAATTTTAAATGAATTTAAAATGGGTGCTTTTGGAAATATAATTAAAACCTACACTAAACTATTCCTACTATAGCCTAATTAAATTCAATTATAGAAATTAAGCGGGAGAATCAAATTAAGTAGGAGTCCATGCTCACACATTTAATCATGTTAATGTGTTGTGGGAGATTAACAACTAGTGTTAGGCCTAGGAGATAAAATACTAAATTCAAATAATTTTTTATTTCTTAAAAATTCCAATATAAGATTTACTAAAAAATCCATATTTTATTAGTCTACATCATCTAAAAATTCAGAACATATATGTCACTTTTTAATATTTAAATTAAAAGGTTGGATCAATGTTGGTTGTTTCCTTTATAAAAGTGTGACACAACTTTGTACTTTTACTCTAGTTTGTTTCTCATATTCACATTTCAAATGAAAATGAATAGTTAGTGAATTCTTGTTATGATCCATAAATAAATACAAACCTTTTCATATCTTGTTTAATCTACATAATATTTTCTCATAGTTATAAATTCAAAAAATTAAACTAAAATTTGTATTATTATTAGAATTTTCTTTAAAATTAAGGTATCTTATTTTATACATCTTTTCTTCAATACTATTATACTATTTTTATAAATATTACATCATAGCAATCAAATCCTCACACCCACATTACTAATTCATCATTAATTAAGCATTTAAATAATTAATGGCGAGAGACATTCTACAATGACAACAAGGGGTGGAGTGTAATGGTGTGAGTGTGTTAATAAAAACTCTTAGCTTTTATGGTTGTTTTCCCTACACCAAAGGGGATAGATGATTTACAGTTTTCTTGGCACTGAAAAAAACATTGATGGGTAAGAAAGAGATGGATTGTCTGAAACAAAAGCAAGTGTCATATTAAATTCATTATTACAATGAATAACACAGACAAAAGACAATTAGAAGTGATGACATATAATTACTTTCAAATGTTTTGTACAATCATTAATATATTGATGTAAGGTTCCATGAGAACAAACAAATATAGAGAAGTTTTGAGGTATTTAGATTGAGGTATTTAAGATATCTATACAGTCTAGAATATATATTAAAAAAAAAAAAAAAAAAAACAGAAGCAACGTATATGTTATTCTTTCACTCTCCATGTGAAATCAATCGATTGCTTTTTGGTTGGCATGTATAAAATAACTAGTTGTGATTAGGTTTTTTGAGTCTAAAATCTTCTAAAGTGCTGGAGGACTAATTCTCTGAAACATTTCTTTCCAGAACAAAAAAGACACTATTCTTGTATTGGCATTTTCAACAGATGGTAACAAGAATTGATAGTTCTAGAGAGCCTTCAGCTAGTGTTAATGCAGTACTCACAACTCCATTATCCCTTGATGGTGGATTGAGATATGGGCCGGAAGGGCAGAGGCTACAAAACATTGTGACCAGAATTTTAAATCTATTCAAATGTACCAGACCAGGCTCTAATCTAACCAAGTTCCAGGTATTGTGTACTTATCTCATTGTGTATGAATACTTCAAACACAACTGACAAATGTTTTTTTTTTTAATATTGTGATGGGTATTGCAGCTGCCCCCACAGTTCAATCTGCCCAAATCACAGCTCCAACTTTTTGGGGAGAGTGTGTACTGCTATTCCCAAGACTTACTAAGCAAGTGTGCACAAGGGGAAACTGTTGTTGAAAGGTTCAATTCTGTGGTTGCATGGAGTATCTCTACTACCAGACCTCCAATCTTTGGGAAAGCTCCATACAATCCCATTCTTAGGGAAACTCACCATGTCTCCTCTGGAAACCTTAATGTGCTTCTTGAACAGGTATGATTGAGTGACTGTCTTTTGCTAAACATTTTAGTTTCTTTAGTGAAATAGATTATGAATAAAGATGCGTGGATGAAACGAGTAGAGATACATTAATTGATGAAATTTACAACGGTCATTTGAATGTCAGGTATCACATAATCCACCTATAAGTGCCTTGCATGCAACTAATGAGTCCCAAAAGCTGAAATTGAATTGGTGGCATTATCCTCAACCTCAATTCCATAGTAAACAGAGATGAACAAATATAAGTTCAATATATGTTTTCCTTTTGAAATTTGTTCTGTTAGGAGTTTCTGTGAGAAATACGTTTTGACCTTAAAGTTGAAAACTTAAAAAAGCATAAGGTAAACTCAAAAGATAGTAAAACCTTGATACCAAAAGATATATTATGAATTTTTGAAGAACTTAGACAAACATATCAATATGCATCAAACCTGTGGGAATCAGCTATGGACCAAAGACTATTCAGGTCAGATTACAAATTAATATTCTAAAGTTATTTCATATTTTATTAATGGATTCAAGAAGATTGATTGAAGTCAAAATCCATGGGAAGAGAGAGCTGAAGCTGTTGGAATTGGGAGAAACCTATGAGTTGAGTTCTCCTCAGCTACGCATAACTTTATTTCCCTTCCCAAAAATTGAATGGATTGGTAATGTAGAAATCTAGTGCAGGAAAACTGGATTGAAGGCTAACTTATCTTACAAAAGAAAATCCTTGTTTGGTCTCAAAGGACCCAACACTAAAATCTGTGGTAGTATAGGCCGATGCTTCCCTCCTCAAGATGTGCTCTATGAGCTACATGGAGATTGGGATGGGTAAGCCTATATTTACTTAGTAAAATATAAATATGGAATGAATATTTCTATAATGAAGCATTGTATAATAATGTTATTTATTGCAGAACTGTCACACTGAAAGACATTAGCATGGGAAAGACAAGCGTAATATATGATGCACAAGAAGTCATTTCAAATTTGAAAACTCCCATCATTCATAACGAGGAGGTAATGTTTCAAATTTTAGTAGTGCTCTCTAGGGCCTGCCACCAGTTTTCTAACCATGATCTTATGATAACCTCTATTTGCTCTACTGGGAGGTTTCTTTATATTGGTGTTTGGTGAGTTGTTTCGATAGATTGTCCCCTCAGATTATTGTCTTCATCTCTGGTTATAATATAATCGTTGCAATAAAAAAACTCTATCCAAAGCTTTACTCTTCCTTCCTTCAGGTTTCAAATTATATCAAAGCTTGAGATAAAACATGCCTTGCCAATGTCTATGAACATGGATCCTCAGCAAGGAACCCACTTGCACTGATCAAGTGCTTTAAGCATACTTGCATGGCATAAGGATTCCAAGGCTTCCAGACATATGGTGCCTTTGGAAAATATTTGCAGCAAAACATAGCAGCCCTGAAAGTGCAAATGCAGTATTGCATGATTCTGAGATATGTTGTCAGGTCAATGAATTTGATTACACATACGGTATACATAATATTTGGTATTCTATAATCTCCATTTGTTTTGAGAGTGCTGCATCTTTAACCCACTCTATTGCGACTAGCATAAGTAAATTTCAATAATCTTCAGTAAGGTAAGAACAACATTGTACCCTCCACATATCACTGTCAAAAGAGACCTTTCTTATTGGTAAGTCCTTCCAAAATAATGCTCTGCAAAGAATCAGGACATGGACATGATACATAGTGTAACAACCCATCCAGTTTACAGTTTTAAAAATTCAACTATCAACTAACTCTCAGCTGAATTACAACTAACTTGTTTTCAATCTAGGGTTTCCAAATTGTTTCAACTGTTCATTTTAAATTTCCAACTAACTTCTAAGTTTTCAGTTTCAGCTGAATAGTAACATCTAACTATTTCCAACAACTGTCTCACAAAAGATAAAAACTAAATAACTGTCAAACTAGGGTACCCATTTAACCAATTTATGAACTGAGGAAAAGAAATAACTTCTCTTCATTCATTAACTAACTTCAGATCTTTCATTTCAGCTGAATGATTCAAGTAACTGTGTAACTAATTAACTGTAGATTCTTACAATGTACATTTAACACTAAGAATATCATTCATTGCATAAATGAAAGTATTGCATGTACCTGGATTTACGAGTGAGGAAGAAATACATTTGGCATCATCTTCATGCTGTGATACTTGGGCTTCTTTATCAATGAGGGAAAGAGAATTATCATCAAGGGCTTTACCGCCCAACCAAGACCTGCTAGTCTCCTAGGTCTCTTCAACTGAAGAACCCGCCCTTCATGAGGGTAATCAACATGGATCAATTATCATCATGCCATTCTGAGCCTGGTGTCATGGACCTATACTGCTAGTCGGTCCTTCCTCTATAGGTACCTCCTAACCAGAAGTATCACTCTGACTAGAAGTATATCTAGTTCATAATAGCTGACTATTGCCTGACTGGCATCGTACCTTGGCCAAGGATTTTAATAATTTTTAAAACTCCTATGCTGATGTATCTAGCATTATTGTGTCGACATCTTTGGCACTCCTATGCCAATGTCTCTAGCACTACTGTGCCGACATCTCTGGAACTCCTGTGTCGTCAACACTCTCACCCTTGCTCGACATGACAACTCAAATCAAGTTATAATCTTGCAATACTAGGTTTGGTTATCATTTTTCTTATATCGAGGTTAAATCTTATCCATAGAGTTTTATTTTACAAAATCATTTAATCAATTCTTCCTTCTATAATCAGGGTTTAGCAATTTATATCAGGCATAATCAGAGAAACTTGGCTCATTGCCTAAGCATCTCACCACAGACATTCGGTTAACTTAACTCTTAAAGAGAAAGAAAAGAGACTTGACTCAATATCTAGCTCTTCTATTGGAACTCACTTTTCTCTCCTAATAGAAGTTGTTGTCTTCAAACTAATCAAATAAGTTCACATTAGATCTTATCAATCGAATTCATAATTCGATCACATATTAGATTACATTGATAGGTTACTTGATCCTTCCCTCTTAGTTCTAGTTTAAATCATATCCTCAAGATTTATGTATGAAATGATTAAGACAATGTGAAGTTTTAATGACCTCTTTATATTCCCAAAGGTTCAGGTGAGCTAGAAATGGCCAAGGACCATAAATAGATCAAGTTGGTTGAAAAAAAAAAGTTATTGAACTAGAAAGAGAATAACTGAAGATGTATCGTTCAATTAGTTAGAACTCAGAAACAATCTAAAAGAAAGGAAATCTTAGTCAAGATTTTGATAACAGATCAAGTGCATTAGACAAAGTCTTCTATCGAACTGGTTCTGGCTCTAAAACAGATTCATACACATGCCACCTCAATTAAAAATATAATGCATTCTTAAGCATATTAAAAGAAGAGAGAGAGAGAGAGATAAGATGTCACTAAGGAGAAATCCCTTTGAATTTTAGGTTTAAGAATCCTTTAATAAACTCAAAGAAGGGTATGTGCAGGATCATGATGGGCCAAAAAGTGGCAATATGATGGGTATGTGGCTGATGACTATTTTTTTACCCAAAATTGATGAAACAAAAAGGGTTTCTAAAGGAGATTCTCAAATTTCCACCAATATAAATTATGCTTTACTTCAAATTTAATAAGTAATTATTATTCATATTCTATTCAAATTATGACTAAAGTCTTGATTGATAGGCTGATTTGAAAAACATTTACAGCTTTCAAGTGGGATCACATTTTTTGAATCCAAAACATGTGTCACATTCTATGCTTCACATACTATAGAATTAAAAAAAAGAAAAAGTGAATTTCATGAAGTTTTGACCAAGTTAAGGTGGTCAAACATACGAGTTTTTTATATTTTTAAAAAAGTTGTAATAGGGTATATGTGCAGGATCATGATGGGCCAAAAAGTGGCAATATGATTGGTATGTGGCTAACGACCTTTTTTTTACCCAAAATTGATGAAACGAAAAGGGTTTTTAAAGGTGAAAAAAACTATAGCCTTTAAATGGTATCACATTTTTTGAATCCAAAACATGTGTCACATTCTATGGTTTGCATAATTTAGGATTAAAAAAATAAAAATTGAATTTATGAAGTTTTGACCATGTTAAGGTGGTCAGACATACGAGTTTTTTATATTTTTTAAAAGTTGTAATAAGAAAATCATAATTAATCATTTAATTGGAAAAAAATTATAAAAAGATATGCATCACATTGGGACATGAATCCTCTACTTATATCTAAAATCTTATAAAAAAATATTATCATTTTATTGTGGTTAGGGTGGTCAGACAAATACCTACTTCTTATTTTCCCTAAAATTTAAGTACTACTACATTGAATTTCAAATTTTCACCAAATAGTTTTTTTTCTTTAAACAAACCTAGTAGTTTAGAAACTACGTTCAATTTTCTATAGATTATATTCTTATTTTTGAAATAATATGAATGCTTGTTCAAATTTTCGTCAAGTTGCCTAACTTTGATTTTTGAATTTTTGCCACTTAAGGGCACTTTTTCCATGATGATCACGCACATAAAATAAAAAACCATAATTAATTATTTACTTGGAAAAAATTACAAAAATATGCATCACATCGAGGGCGGAGTCCTCTACTTATATCTAAAATATTATAAAATATATTATCATTTTATTGTGGTTAGGGTGGTAGGACAAACACCTACTTATTTTCCACTGAAATTTAAGTACCTTTGCATTGAAATTTCAAATTTTTCACCAAATAGATTTTTTTTTTTAAACAAACCCAGTAGTCTAGAAATTACATTCAATTTTCTACAAATTCTATTCTTACATATTTTTGAAATAATATAGATAACTTATTCAAATTTTTACGTCAAGTTGACTAACTCTGATTTTTCTAAATTTTTTGCCACTTAAGGGCCTATTTTTTCCATGATGATCCTGCACATACCCAAAAGAAAAAGGATTAAACATGATCTCTTATTTAAGAGTTAAGAGAATTGAGTATGGGTTTTCCTACAATTTAGACATTGGCAGAATGGTTTACAGAGCATACCGGAGTGAGAGGAATTAACATTCTGATACATAAATTAATAAGATAATTTATCTCAAATACAAGAACGACTAACAACACAAGTTCCAGACTATTAAGAAAGATATTTCCTCAAACGTAGTTAAGAGATTGAGCAAGGATTCATTATCAACTTGCTTGGGAATATCTTCATTTCAATAATTTTACCAACATAGGCATCAAAACTAGATTGAATGATCAAATTAACTTAACGTAAAATTCAACTTCAAGAGGTCTTCGATGATCACGCCTGTACAAGCCAATTAAGCCCGACACAATTCTTGTCGACTCTCCTCCAGCGATGTCTATAGCCGCTTTAGGGTATTTGGTTTCAATCTCATCATAGAGGGTGCAAAGGTGGTGTGATTTTTGTAGTAGTGAAGAGGATGCAAGACCCAAAACTCAGCCAAATTGTTATGACCATGTGAGTTAGTGATGGCGAAAACAAGATATAGAACCACCACCGAAAAGAATGAAGACTCAAATTAAATTTGTAGACTCTAGCCATTCGGCTTCAACAAAAGAAAACAAGAATACCAACTCAAGAGGATACTGGCATGAAGGAAATGAGAAGAAAATGTGGATCAAGTACAAAGCTAGCCACAACGAATATGGATATTGTTTCCTCACATTCAGGAGAAGGAAGAATGAGTGGTAGTAAATTGAACAAATTTGAGAAGGAAGTAACACTAGATTTAAGTTCAGAACTACCATAAATCCCATACTATCAAATGCACCAGCCCCCCCAAAAGAGAAGACTGAAAAATCAATTATACATCTTTTGCCAAGAAAACCCCTCATTTGCCCATGATCTTGGGTGTTTTGAACATGAAAGTGTGGTTTGTTGGTATGTGGTGACTGATCATGCTATACTGTATTGCCCATGGTATACTTTACACCCCGACACGTATCCTTGCTGGGGTCTGGGGCCGGGCCGGGCCTCAGGTAGGGGTTTGAGGGTGGCAGCCCCCGAGAAAAATTTTCCTCCTACTTTTTCGTGTCATCACCGAAAAAGGGAAAAATCAACGAAAAAGGAAAAATCTGATTTTGTAGAACCCAAAATCTGGAAGCTTCTAAGCTTGTTAAAAAGGGGTTCAGATGGGTATTACAGTATGATGAAAAATGCGATTATTCGCAAGATTGTAATAGGTTTTACACTGGATAATAAAAGTATTGGATGACTGTGGTTTGGTGGATGTAGCCCGAATTGGGTGAACCACGTTAAATTCTCTATATTATGATTTATTCTATGGGTGTTTTAGTTTCTCTGTTTATTACTTAAATCTTCATTTAATTGTTAAATATCTGCCTTTCTAACCCTAACATGGTCAAGGGGTTGAGAGTTACCATCTCTAAATTCACTAACTTCCCCATTTACAATTTAATTAAGTAATACTTAAGCCTTACTTATATTTCTTATATTTAGATCGATGGCAAAAGAATTTTAGCCACTCACGTTAATTTAATATTTAATAACCCTAGCAATCTCCTTAATTATATTCCAAGAATTGATTCACCCAACTCCAAAAGGATTTTGCTAATAAATATTTTAAACTGACTTATTTAGCAATAATTGTTATATTAAATTACTTATGGCCAAGGTCATGTTGTCGACACAACTATCTTGCATCGATTCTAGGTTGTTGATAAAATTGATCCATTGTTAACCACGTCCTCTCCTTGATGGTATTTCCCTTTCGTGGCGTCGACAATCCTACATCCAATAAAAAGGATTATTCTTAGATCATTCTTAATGGATAAATAATATGCATTTAAATTTAATCTCATAAGATCTCATTCAACTTCACGTGAACAATAAATTCACTTTGCAAAATAAAGAGTCTGTTAACATTACAGTTACGATAAAAGAAATATTGTTGCATTCTCAATGTCATAATCGCTTGGAAGCAGTTATTTGCAACTAACATAATGACCATAATTTCATTGTCATAAATGAGTTTAATTAAGAGGGGATGCGACATACTCTTCTCCTTAAGAATCGTCATCCTCAATGATTGTTCAATCTAAATTTAAAGATAAACATAAATATAGTGTTCTTAATTGTTCAACAAAAGATAAGGAAATTTCTGAAGGATTCTTCATAATCCTCCCAAGTGGCATTTACTTATCTTTTCTATCTATTATTAGATTCCACCAATCTTTCCTGATCGATTTGATTTGTTTTACCATTTCTGACAACATTCCTGGACTAATGTTAATCATGTGTCCTAGTTTACCCAACTTACAGGTATTCGACATCTTTTATGTCCAATGTTTCAAATAGAAACAACTTGATAACATAATTATAAAATTTGTTATAACAAACACCATAAATATGGATACTTCCCTAAATATAGAAATCATTTAGTTTTTAACGTAGGTTTACCAAAAGAATTTCACCAAAGGTTAACATCATCCTTCACCTTTCTAGCTGAAAGGTTTTCATCTAGCACCAATTTCATTTATCTAATGCATTATTTTAATAAACTGTTATGCAAATACAAAAGAAAGATAAAAATGCCCTTTTTAGTTTAACTATCCTCCAAGACTCGGCATGCCACCAAAAGGAAGAATTTTTTCACCTTCAGTTGCTATTTGAGCTCTGGTGTGTACCCCCACTTAACCAACTCTGTCGCACTACTAAGGATACCCTCCTGCTAAGTATGACAACTTTGATTAGCTAAGTTTCTAGAGTATAAGTTCACCATCTTGGTCGACTTGGAGAGACTATTCACCTGGGCTTACTGGACTACCTATCCGCCCACATACTATAACACAAGGTTTCCTTCTTTGTAAAGTTAAGAGCATACAAGGTATATATTTCTTAAAATTTACTTCCTTATAGAATCCATCAGAAGCCCATCCAAGACATGATAGAGATGTACCTTTCATCAAACATGGTGAACAACCAAAATATTCTTGGGTAACTCCCTCACAATACTTAGCTTTATATAAAATTATGAAAAGTATTAATATCAACAATAACCAAAAGAATGAACTTATTCTGGGCACTTAGTCAAATTTTGACCAACTGGCCCTACAATCTTCAAAATTTGATAGTTAAACCATTTCAAATTTAAATAAAATGACATTTCTTGCCATCAAAGGAATTTTACCAAACTCCAAGATGTGCCATAATCTAGAGGAACATTCCTTATGCACTACGTGACTTGACTAAGTCACTAACAAGGGAGTAGATTGTTGCACTACTCTTAGTCCTTCCAAAAACTTACAATAGGTTAGAGATTGTGTTACAAACACATCAAACAATAAGTCCCTCAAAATTCATCCTTACTTATGCTTAATTACAACAATTTATTTTCTCATGAATCTCGGTGAACAAGTACTTCCCTATTCTATACCATTTTCTCCACATTCCATGCCAATAGATCACTACTTGAGAAAACAATAATGCAATCACTATCAATCGGTGTAAGAATTAAGCATGAAAAGCTTCCCCAATTAAGAATGAGCTCTATTCAACTATCTAACCATAGTACTGTGTGGTGAAACATATGCGGAAACCAATGTATTATATACATAACCAAGTTATACATGTTCATGTTCATATCATATGTTAGAGATACCTGCTTAATGATCATCGGTGAACTGATCCAAATTGAGAAACCAATCAAATATCATCTACATCAAGTTTCCACCAATTAAATAATACTATATACATGTGGCTTTGTATGTCCTTTGGTTGCCACTACTAATATTACCTCTAGCAAAGATGTTATATTGAAAGACGTCAGAGTCATTATGTCATTGTTAGGTGTTACCAAGAAGATCTATAATAACCTTGTAGAAAATCAAGCTTGTGTTAGGTTTTGAACTACAACACTCTCATTCTTGTTGACTCATAACACTGTTCTTCTATTTCTTCTCAGGTAAATAACAATAACTAAGCATGTCTGAGTTACGGATTTTATTAGAATCACATATAGACTTTGGTGTATCAAACAATTTTTTTTTGTGAATTTACACATTCACACAAGTTGTCCGCTTAACCACTCCATCATCATTGTACCATTCATGAACTGAATTTTGAACAATAAACTTATGTGATGAGAGGTCAATGATGGTTTTGAACAATTAACTCTTACCATTTTACTTCGTGCCTTGAAGAGATGATCTGAATGATACTCACCATCACCTTAATCATGTTATTGTTGTTTCCATTAGCACTATTCACAAGAAAATGTCTTTGTAGTGCCAATCCTAGAACATGTCCAAGAGTTCTACCAGTGATGCTTGTCCAAGATTTGTATGAATATATCTGCACCAGGAAATTCCTTACCTCTGGCCAAAACACAATTGCTGCTAAGAAGTTGAACCAATTTCATCTGAGATTCCTAAATATTACTAGAAAAATAAATATACGAGATAACTATAATGCACCATATATGCCAATACCTCTTGAGGTACCATAAAGATCAAAGTTATTTCTTGATGATTGTTATGTAAATATGTTTTGAGACCTGATCAAAATAGTTCAAACATAAATCATTATGGAACATAGAGTATGCTCGACTGATTTTAAGTCACCACATAGTCAATAAAATTCTAACAAGTATTTTATCACTCCAAAAACAATGCGGACATTGCATGTAGATAACAAACTTGTCATCTTAAGATGTCCATTATTTTACCATAATATATCTGCATTTCATGCTGCTCATGACAACAACTTTCTGTCATTACAACTCAAATCTTGCAACTCCTGATTCATCAGTCTGATGAAGAACCAAATGTGATATCCTCAAACAACTTAAGATGTAGTCTCACAATACTATCAATATGAGGTAACTCCTCTTCCATGAAGTAAACAAACATCCTTTCTCTTACTAACTCTTTCTTCTTGACTCTACAAAGGGATTGAAAGATAAAACACTAATTTGCTTCCCCTTTTCTCAAGCTATCCTTCATGCAACATATTGTCTTTGACTATTATTTTTCTCATCATCTTAATCCTTTAATTCCACTTGGCTCATTCTAATCCATCTAGAAGTTAGACCAAAGTTCAGCTTATCTATGAGTGTTGATAAAATTTCAAGGATTTTCAACACTCAGATGCCCCTACACCTGGTTGATTACTTTTGGATCTTGCCATCCTTAAGTCCATAATTTCAAAATATACTATTATTTAGGTTTAGATCACAATCTTAGTACCCTAGGCATACCTTTCCTTAACTTAGATAGAATGGTTTCATATAATTACTTGATAACTCAAATTACTTCTAAGAGTGCTTTAACGGTTACAAGAAAAATTGTTTGTAAAAATTATTATTATCACTTCCTGAGACATCTATTTAATACCAAATGGTTACAAAAAGGCTATCACTCCCTCTCACAGGCTCAGTACAAGATTTTTTTATAGGGTTGGCTATCACTTCTTGTGATAGAATCAATTACATATTTGATCACAACAACTATCACTTCCTGTGATAGATTTTATGCAAGGATTCTTACAAAACTAACTATCACATGTTGTGATAGATTTTTAAGACAAAATGACTACAACTTCCTGTGATAGATTCAATGCAAAAGGTTTACCAGGTTTCCAATGCTAGTTTCAGTTTTCTAAGTTGCATGATGGGCCCCGAGGTTCAGTGTCAAACCTGGTAGCTCTGATACCATGTGTAACAACCCATCTAGTTTATAGTTTTAAAAATTCAACTGTCAACTAACTCTCAACTGAATTCCAACTAACTTGTTTTCAATCTAGGGTTTCCAAATTGTTTCAACTATTCATTTTAAATTTCCAACTAACTTCTAAGTTTTCAGTTTTAGCTAAATAGTAACATCTAACTGTTTCCAGCAACCATCTCATAGAAGATCAAAAATAAATAACTGTCAAACTAGGGTACCCATTTAACCAATTTATGAATTAAGGAAAAGAAATAACTTCTCTTAATTCATTAACTAATTTCAGATCTTTCATTTTAGTTGAATGATTCAAGTAACTGTGTAAATAATTAATTGCAAATTCTTACAACGTACATTTAACATTAAGAATATCATTCATTGCATAAATGAAAGTATTGCTTGTACCTAGATTGACGATCGAGGAAGAAATACATTTGAAATCATCTTCATGCTGCTATACTTGGGCTTCTTTATCAATGAGGGAAAGAGAATTATAATCAAGGGCTTTACCACCTAACCAAGACCCATAGGTCTCTCAGGTTTCTTCAATTGAAGAACCCGCCCTTCACGAGGGTAATCAAAATGGATCAATTATCATCATGCCATTCTGAGCCTGGTGTCATGGACCTATACCGCTAGTCGATCCTTCCTCTATAGGTACCTCCTATCCAGAAGGATCACTCTGAATAGAAGTATATCTGGTTCATGATAGCTAACTATTGCCTGATTGGCATTGTACCTTGGCCAAGGATTTTAATAATTTCTGGCACTCTTGTGCCGATGTCTCTAGCACTACTGTGCCGACATCTCTGGCACTCATGTGCCAATGTCTCTGGCACTACTGTGTTGACATCTCTTGCACTCTTGTGCTGTCAACACTCTCACCCTTGCTCGACATGATAACTCAAATCAAGTTATAATCTTGCAATACTAGCTTTGGTTATCATTTTTCTTATATCGACATTAAATCTTATCCATAGATTTTTATTTTACAAAATCGTGTAATCAATTCTTCTTTGTAGAATCAGGGTTCAACAATTTATATTAGGCACAATGAGAGAAACTTGGATCATTTCCTAAACATCTCACCATAGACATTCAGTTAACTTAACTCTTAAATAGAAAGAAAAGAGACTTGACTCAATATCTAGCTCTTCTATTAGAACTAATTGTTCTCTTCTGATAGAAGTTTTTTTCTTTGACCTAATCAAAGAAGTTCACATCAAATCTTATCAATCAAATTCATAATTTGATCATAGATTACATTACGATGACAGGTTACTTGATCCTTCCCTCTTAGTTTCAATTTAAATCATATCCTCAAGATTTATGTATGAAATGATTAAGACAATGAGAAGTTTAAATGACCTCTTTATATTCCCAAAGGTTTAGGTGCGCTAGAAATGGCCAAGGACCAAAAATAGATCAAGCTGGTTGAAAAAAATAGTGATTGAACTGGAAAGAGAATAACTCAAGATGTATCATTCAATTAGTTAGAACTCAGAAACAATCTAACATAAAATAAATATTAGTTAAGATTTTGTTAACAAATCAGGTGCATTAGACATAGTCTTCTATCGAACCGGTTCTGGCTCTAAAATAGATTCATACACATGCCACCTCAATTAAAAATATAATGCATTCTTAAGCATATTAAAATAAGAGAAAGAGAGAGAGAGATAAGATGTCACTAATGAGAAATCCCTTCAAATTTTAGGTTTAACAATCCTTTAATAAAATCAAAGAAGAAAAAGGATTAAACATGATTTGCGATTTAAAAGTTAAGAGAACTAAGAATGGGTTTTCCTACAATTCAGACATTGGAAAAATGGTTTATAGTGCATACCAGAGTGAGAGGAATTAACATTCTGATTCAAAAATTAATAAGATAATTTATCTCAAATAGAAGAGCGACTAATATCACAAGTTCTAGACTATTAAGAAAGATAGTTCCTCAGACACAGTTCGGAGATTGAGCAAGGATTCATTATCAATTTTCTTGGGAATATCTTCATTCCAACACAGGAATCGAAACTAGATTGAATGATCAAATTAACTTAATGCAAAAATCAACTTATAGAGTTCTTTGATGATCATGCATGTACAAGCCGATTAAGGCCAACACAATTCTTGTTGACTCTCCTCCAGCGATGTCTATAGGCACTTTAGGGTATTTGGTTTCAATCCCGTCATAGAGGGTGCAAAGGTGGCGTGATTGTCGTAGCAGTGGAGAAGAGGATGCAAGGACAAAAACTTAGCAAAATCATTTTGACCATGTGAGTTAGTGGTGGCAAAAACAAGATATAGAACCACCTCCGAAAAGAATGAAAACTCAAATTAAATTTCCAGACTGTAGTTGTTTGGCTTCAACAAAAGAAAACAAGAACACCAACTGAAGAGGATACCGACATGAAGGAAATGAGAAGAAACTGTGGATCAAGTACAGAGCTAGCCACAACGGATATGGAGATTGTTTTCTGATATTCAGGAGAAGGAAGAATGAGTGGCAGTAAATTGAACAAATTTGAGAAGGAAGTAACACTAGATGTAAGTTTAGAACTACCATAAAGTCAATACTATCAAATGCAGCCCCCCCCCCAAAAAAAAAAGAGAAGACTGAAAAATCAATTATACATCTTTCGCCAAGAAAACCCCTCATCTTCCCATGATATTGGGCATTTTGAACATGAAAGTGTGGTCAAGGGGTTGAGAGTTACCATCTCTAAATTCACCGACTTCCCCATTTACAATTTAATTAACTAAGACTTAAGCCTTATATTTTTTATATTTAGATCGATGGAAAAATAATTTTAGCTACTCACGTTAATTTAATATTTAGTAACCCTAGAAATCTCCTTAATTATATTCCAAGAATTGGTTCGCCCAACTCCAAAAGGACTTTGCTAATAAATATTTTAAATTGAATTATTTAGCAATAATTATTATATTAAATTACTTATTGCCAAGGTCATGCCATCGACACAACTATGTTGCACCAATTCTAGGTTGATGATAAAATTGATCCATTGTTAACCATGTCCTCTCCCTGATGATATTTCCCTTTCATGGCATCGACAATCCTGCATCCACTGACAAGGATTATGGTTAGATCATTCTCAACGACTAAATAATATGCATTTAGATTTAATCTCATGATCTCATTCAACTTCATGTGAACAATAAATTCAATTTGCAAAATAAAGAGTCTGTTAACATTACAGTTATGGTAAAAGAACGACTATTGTATTCTCAATGTCATAATCACTTGGAAGCAGTTATTTGCAACTAACATAACAACCATAATTTCATTGTCATAAACATGTTTAAGTCAGAGGGGATGTGACACATAGGTTCTTGCATGGTTCCTTGGAAGTCCTCAACATTTGAATATTGAAATTAAATAAATTTAGCTGAATTGAAGCAGAAGAAAATATACTATTACTAATTATAACAATACAATGGGATTTGAAGAAAGTGAGGCCATTACCCATGTTTTTTTTCTTAAATTATGGGCCCCTAATTGGTAGCAAATGAGTTCATCATGAAAATTCCTTCCACAATCCGCTAAAACCATGATAGTAGGAATACAAGAAGCTTCAATTAAAGAACTATCTATTCATATGCAATCCCAAATGTTCAAAACTCAAAAACTCCAAGGTCAAAAATGTAGGAAAACAATCTACTTAGAACTGTTGGAACTCAATTATCCACATCTAAATCCTCTTATTCTTTGTTACACTCCTCCACTTTAAAGAAAAATACCACAAGAGTGGTAAGATCATTAAAGGTAGTGTTTCAAAATAAACCAAGTAAGGGCAAAATTTTCCTCTGGAATGTTCAATCCTTTCTTATAGATATTCTAGTCCAAACAAAAGTGTGTTTGGATCACTTCCTAATAGTTGGTATGTTCAAAATCACAAGGTGGTTTGCCATGTCTTTCAGATATCACAAAAAACATCATCATTGTTTTCCAAGGTTGAATAAGAACCACCACAGAAAGTTAAACTGCACCTATTAGATTCTCCTTTGATTAGCTTGTTTTCCAAGATTTATGTGGGTATATATTTTTAACACCAACTAATTGCATTTTCTAGGAAATACCTAGGGCTTACTCATGACAACAAATCCGATAAAGTTTAGAAGATGCTGGTAGAGTAGAAGAGTATACAACTATGTAAACCAAAACCAAATTGTAAATAGTTAAGGATCTCCATACCCTAATCCAAAATATCCCCTTTGCACAACTTCTTGTAAATTCTTTGCTTGTACACAAGTGCTCAGAAGATGCATTGTAACATGTTTTCTGTATGGTATGCATTCTTAACTGAGTATTTTCCCCTGCGACAACCAGGAAAAGTCACTTTGTTTGAATTGAACTTCATTCTCTATTTCAAAACAGTAGGCACAACACAAGATTTCAAGGGAATTCAACACAGGAGGAGGCATATAACTATCAACTAGCATCCTGAATTACTATCACCCATATATGATATACCATCATGGCCATTCAATTAATGACCCCACTCCCTTAAATTCATATTATAGAAGAGGGATTTCATTCTATTTTTGGCAACATAATGAGAGAGAATTCCTCATTATCAGCTTGGTATAGTTCGAAACAAATTTACTTCCTTATTCAAGTGGTTGCCTAATGGATTGCCTTGTAATAGTAAGAAATGGTACATTCTCATCTTCAATGTTTGTCATTTTAATTCAATAAAATTTTATCTTAGTCCAACAATATTACAAATTTATATGTGATTGTTACAATCATTTTATGTTTAACAAATTTAGTAGTACATCTCAAAAATACATATAATTGCTCCCATTATATGCTTTGATATATATAAATCAATGGCTAACATGTGGATGGATTATGATAGGGAATTTCACAGCTTGGCCAGAATTCAGGGTGCAGGCAGGGGTTTTCAGAGTTGGGAAGTGGTGCAGGAGGCAGAGACAAAGGGGTTAGGAGGAAAGAAACAAGTCTTGAGAACCAGGGAGGTGGGACTGGGATCAGAAGCATGGTGAAGGGAGATGGGAATTGGGACTCTTTGTGTTTGTGCCGTTTGAACCCATCACTCATTGTGCCATGAAGATCTTGGAAAGGGATGTCTGACTGAGAGAATTGGGAAGATCTTTGTGATCATGGGTGTTTTGTCTGGTGTGATAAATGTGATAGAGTGCCTTGGGACTAGCTCACTCATTGGCATGGGTTTCAATTATGCAAGACATGATGGTTGTCCTCCATGAGAAATAAATAAAATCATGAAACCATGTGAGTAGTGAGCAAACTGAAGAGTTGGCTTGAGAGGCACGATAGCCACTATCACATGGGTTGGGGTGCCCTTTGATACAACCAGAAATTTATTTTCCTGCCCTCCGACCTCGTGATAGAAGGTAGAATTGCTATGCTTTAGCAGAAATTGGATGAGGTGAAAACATATAGAATGGCAGAGAGGCTGGCTTTCATCTACAAGTTGTTAGGATTGCTTTGTTGCAGAAACCTTTGTTTATAGAGAGACAAGGGAGAGATGGAGGAATGCGAAAAATGGAGCAATGTGAGACTAATCTTGAGCCAATGACAAGATGCCATTTGTCAAGATGTGAGAGGATGAAGGGTGAGCACATTTGGATGAATGTGCCCATAAAAGTAATTAGTTGAAATTTGAAATTAGGGAAATGACAAGGTGGAGGGAGAGTCTAATGGAGTTATGGCCACTTGGCTCAAGGCAAAAGGAGTTGTAAGATGAAATAAATGCCTTGTTGGAAGGACACATCCCATTTTGATAGATTTTCAAATTTGGAGGAATATTCCCTCAAAGATGCCAAGTTGAGAGAAAATGAAGATTTAATAAATTAATTAAATTGATTTATTTGTGCAAGTGGGAAAAGCTAGAGGATGTGACATGGATAAGATTAGATTTAATCAGGATTTGAATAAATAAGAGGAGGTTAGGTGATTTAACAATTTTGACTTAGATTTTAGGATTTAAATAAATCAAAGTTGTGAGGAGAATGATTTTAGATTTAATTAAATAAATATTTTATTTATTTAATAAAAAAAGATGGTGTTAGTGATTTAATTAAATAAATTTGATTTATTTAATAAAATGAGGGACTTTAGGATTAAATAAATAAAATGATTTATTTAATCAAAAGAGGATAATGATTTAATTAAATAAATTTGATTAACAAAGGAATTAAGATGAATTAATTAAAAGGTTAGTAAAGGGGTGATTAAAGAAGAATCGAAGTTAGTTGATCAGGATATTTTTCATGTCTACATTTTTCCCCTCTTTGAAGCAATGTACCTGTTGCGTTGGTTCAAAGAATAAACTTACTGTGATCAAAATTTAAAAAAAATTGATTTTTTTCAGATGCCCCAGTGGAAAGAAGTATACTGGTACATTGACCCCTTGAGAGATCAAGTGAAAAGATTTGATTTGAGGGTCGATCTCGCGACAAAGGGGTTCAAGATGGATGCATAGATGGTTATGATGATGATGCAAATGAGATGGTTTTAAGATGCTTAGAATAACCAATCTATATTATCCTAAACAACTTAAATGATGATGTATTGCATTTGAGATAGATGATGTGATGATGCCTATATGGTTATGCAATGGATGTTTTATACAAATGTATGATTTATGAGATGCTTAGACTAACAAATCTATATTATGATGATGATCAATATGATATGATATGATTTGTGGTATGTTGGTAGTTTATGGATATGGGATGGATGCATTGGTGATGATGATTAATTGTTAGCATGGAGAGAAGAAAGAAGAAATGAGATGATGATAAAAGGATTCAACAAGCCAACTTTATGATGATGAGAGATGGATGATTTTCTTATCAGGAATTGGGACTTTAAAAGGGCTACTTACCTTATGTTTGATAACATACATAGGCACGATCCATCAAGGTATAAAGAACTAGGAAGGTGTTGCACCTAGTGTGATGGACTTTGATTCGACAATTAGATAGGAGTACTCCTGTTCACACCTGACATACAAAACCTTATTCAGAATATAGTTCAGATATTTCAAATATTTTAGACCAAAACATAGAAAAGCAAGCCTTCGTATGTGGTCAACAAGAAATATAAAAAACCTTCCCTAAAAAACAAACAAAACATGCATGACCAAGGTTATATTACAAGAATATGGGTGATCCCACAATAGTGGTTTACAATTTTTGGCCAAATTGGACACTAAAATTATTATTTTTAACTAAAACTTCACATTCGAGCACCTATAGTGACTAAACCGTGAGGAATTTGAAGATGATGCAAAATAGAATCTTGTCACATTTTGTATGTAGATTCTAAAAATACTTTTTTCAATTTTTTTTGAATAAGATTGTACTTCTTTTTCCATCTCCCATGAAAACTGGTTGTTTTCAAAAAACAACATTTTTAAAAAGTGATGCACACTGTATAACACATAACTTTTTCTCCATGAAGGATAAAATTCTAATTCTTTCAAATTTAGATTTGTAACTCTGATATCTAATGCTTCCACTTGGTTAGATAGTTTTTTATTGAATATTTTCTCTTTAATCAAGTTTCGAAGTCAAACCAATTACAATTCAAACATAGTGCAACTGTATAATGTGTAACATTTTTTGTATATATCGAAATTCAGTTTCTTTTTGTTCGATCAAGGAATTCAATATCTGGTGCACTCATTTTTATTTATTTTTTGATAATTTTCTATTTTTCTACATGTGCAGAGCACCTTCATTTTTGGTGAAAAACCTATGTTTAACAAAACTAAAAACTCAAATACATATTAAAACCAAAACATATTAAACTTATATTTGTTGGATAGCTCGTTCTGAGGAATACTTGATTCCAGTTGGGTTTGTGAATACTCCTCCATTTTCATCCTTAACCTAAGCTTTGAAGCGTAAAAAATTAGATTTTTTTTGTGTCTCAGGAGGTGGATGAGGGGTAAGGGGGGTTCGAATGAAACTTTAGGGGCTCAAACCTAGGTTTGCTCAAACCCTAGTTTGAGTGAATTCCCCTTCCATAAGGGATTTTCTTTGATTTTTTGGCGAGAAAACATCAAAAGGGTTTGCTTGAACCCTGGTTTGAGTGAACCCCTTATGGGTTCGTTCAAACCAATAGGTTCGTACGAACCCCTAAAATCAAGTTTTTTGCCATCAGGTCATTTTTTGTGAGTTTTCCTTCCTCACTTGAATTGTAAATCACTATTGTGGCTTCACCCATATCCAACAAGAATAGCAAATAAAAGATAATGATCATTGCTCCATTCCTTTCTCTCTAAATCCTTTCATTTAGGACATCATTGAGAGGTCATCGAAATGGGTGCAATAAGATAAGTCAAAATGATAAAGATAAAGTAAACAAACAAGCTAATGTTCTTCATAGCTCTAACCAAAAAGAAATGTGTTTCTAAGGATAAGAACCAAAACGATTGTCAATAGATAATGCCCATTATAGGAAGGATGCATTCTAGGACATGTTAGTGGATAGCGACACGTCGTTTCATTTATCCAAAGTGTTCTTTCTGATAAATAATGCCCATTGTAGGAAGGATACATCCTAGGACATGATGTTATCAGATGATTGATTTGGGACTGACTAGATGATAGGCTATTGGCACAAAGATTTTACCAACTTGTTTACGTACTGTCCTAGACCTTAGACTTTGAAATTTTGAGTTTTCACTTTTGATCTGCTAGACTTGTTTATGACTGTTTTACCAAAGGTTGAGGATGACGATTGTTTATTATGACTGATGTTTATTGCTGGTGAAATTGAGATGAGACAGATGGATTTTTTCAAATATTTGGATGTTTTTTGGAGTTTTCTGAACTATTGAGGTTGTTTTTGGTATTTTCAAGATTTTACAAATGTTTTTTATTTTTTTGAATTTTCAAATGTTTTGGGGTTTTCTGAGATTTTTTAAACATTTTTTTGAATGTTTTTGGATTTTATGATTTAGGGACTTCAAGAATATACATGAATCTAATCTGATGAGAACATGCCCCCAACATTATGAAGTAGACTACTCCAATAGAGACATGACAAACTAACCTTAAGAATGGGCCGAGTAGTACTAGGAGGGATCATGACACGAACACAAGACCAAGCTATGATGCATATGTCAAACGGATGATGGATGGTGATATGGAATATGATGGGTGATGGAAGCATAATGGATGGATGATGCAAAACAAGCCATGAAGATCTTGGTGGATGGAAAGTGCTCATTTACACAAGGTGCATGTTTGTAGGTTTTCACCAAGGCACTTGCCCCAAGTGCCACCGAAGTGGTTTTCACTAGAGGATGATTTTTCTCTTTACTATTTTTATCCTTTTTTTTAATTTTTTTTAATTTTTTCTTTTTTGATTTTTTTGTTGTCACCAAGATGCCTATTTGTTGGGATTTCATTAGGGTGACCATTTTTTCAAGACATTTTCTGATTTTTTTATATTTTTGGTTCTATACCTTGAAAGATTTAGGCATAATTTTTTTTGAGATGGGAGTTGTTGATGAGCTCCTACAAAGGCTCGCCTTTGGGTGTTGACAACCGATATACTCCTGACTTGTAGCTTGTCGTGATGACCAATGGTTCCAACTAGTTGGGTTCAAATTTTCCTTTGTCGTTTGGATTTGGGGTGTTCTTCTAGTTCTCTTTCAACATTAGTTCTCCTACCTGGAATGTCTGACTCCTAATCTTCTTGTTATAATTTTGCTTGAGTTGGTTATGATAGACTTGCAAGTGATTTAAGGCATCCATACGCTACTCATCTAGTAGATCTAGCTCATTCAGTCTTGATACTTGGTGTTCTTCACCCATGACGAGGTTCTGCAGTGATATTCTCAGTGATGGGAGCTCGATCTCGATGGGTAATATGGCTTTTGATTCATAGACTAGGGAGAATGGGGTGGCACCTGTGGGTGTGTGGATGCTGGTTTTGTAGGCTGAGAGGGTGGGATTTAGCTGCAGATTCTAGGCATGACCTACGTCATTGATTGTCTTTTTTGAGGATTTTCAGAATGGTTTTATTGGTGGCTTATGCTTGGCCATTGCCTTGGGGATAATATGGAGTGGAAAAGAAATGTTGGATTTTGAATTTGTTGCAAAGGTCACAAAAATCCTGATTCTTGAAAGGTGTCCCATTATCTAAGATAATAGCCTGGGGAACACTGTATCAACATATTAAGTAGTTTAGGATGAACTTTGATATCTACTTTCCAATGATGTATGTGATGGGGATGGCTTCCACCCACTTGGTGAAGTACTCAGTAGCAATAATGATACACTTGTGGGCACTGGATGAGGTGGGAGTTATTTTTCCAACGAGATTGAGTCCCCACTATTAAAAGGGCCATGGTGTGATAATAGGATGAAGCTCTTGAGCTGGAATATGGATGAGGTCCCCATGCTGCTGACATTGTAGAAATATTTTGATGTAGTCATGTGCTTCTATTTCCATTGTAGGTCAATAATACCCCCTCCTCAACAATTTTTTGGCCAAGGTCATTTCACTCAAGTGTGAACCAAAAATACCGTTATGTACCTCAGTTAAGGTGGTCAATGCCTCCTCAACATTTAGGCAACACAATAAGGTTCCTTCTATGATCCTACAGTAGAGGCTATTTCCTAGGATGAAAAACCAATATGCTTTCTTGACAAAGGTTCTTTTTAGGCTTGAGGGTAAGTCAGTGGGTAGGACCCCTATTTGGAAGTAGGTATAAATTTCATGGTACTAGGGATCACCAGGACCAATGATTTCACACAAAAATTCTAAATCTGGTACCTTGAATGCAGGTACAAGAAGCTTCTGTACCAAGAATTCATGTTTTGGGACATTGCGAGGGATGTCCAGTAGGGATCCAATTGTTGCCATGGTGTCTGCTGCTTTGGTGTTTGTTCTGGGAATCTGCTCAAATGTGATATCGATGAATGATTCCTTGAGGCTCTCTACCAAATTTTTGTATGGAGTCAGCTTATCATCCTTTGTTTGGTACTCATCCTTCACTTGATTGATTATCAGCTAGAAGTCTCCATATACTCTAAGGGCCATGATGTGCCACTGCACTACTATTCTAAGGCCTATGGTTAAAGCCTCATATTTTGTAATGTTGTTAGTGCAAGGGAATGGAAATTTGTAGGATCTAGGTATACAGTCCCCCTGTGGGGTGATGAAGAAGACACCAAATCCTAATCCATGATGCATGTAGGAACCATCAAAGTAGAGTTTCTAGTGGTCGGCTATGCTAAGATTGAAAATGGATTCATTTAAAAATTTTGATATGAGTGGATTCTTTGAATATATGGGTACTTATGCAAGCTAATTTGCTATCACCTAGCCTTTGATTGCTTTTCGTTCCACATACTAGATGTCGTATTCAGATAGAATCATTACCCACTTGGCCATCCTTCCTATGAGCATTGCCTTTGATAGTAGGTACTTTAGGGGGTCAACTTTGGCAATGATTTTGATTTTGTGTGCCAACATGTAATGTCTAAATTTTTGTGAGGCAAATACTACTGCTAGACAAGATTTTTTGATAAATGAGTAGTTTAACTCATGCCTGACCATTGTGCGGCTGATGTAATAGATGGCCCTTTTTGTCCCATTTTCATTGTGTTGAGCTAGGAGAGCACCGAGGGCTGTTGTTGTTGCTAACACATAGAGGATTAGTGGCTTTCTTGGGATCGATGGCATGAGGACCAGAGGTGTGATGAGATATTCTTTGATTTTGTTGAAGGCTTCATCACACTTGTCATCCCACTTGTATGCTACCCACTTGTCGAGTGGGTGAGAATAAGGGGTTTGCTTGTCTTCCAGTTGTGCTATGAATTTGCAGATGGACTGAAGCCTACCTTGGAGGCCTCTCAATTGTTTCAATGTTTTGGGTTCCTTCATCTCAAGGTTTTCTTTTACCTTGGTAGGATCTATTTCAATACCCCTCATTGACACTATGTATCCCAACAACTTTTTTGACTGTGCGCCAAAGACGCACTTCTTTGGATTTAAGTGGACCTTGTATTCCTCCAGCCTGTCGAAAATAGTGCTCAAGGTTGCTATGTGATCTCTCCTCTTTCTAGATTTTCCTAGTATGTCATCAACATAATCTTCGACAGTTTTGTGGATCATGTCATGAAATATTAACGTCATGGCCCTTTGGTAGGTGGCCCCAACATTCTTTAAGCCGAATGGTATCATGTTCTAGTAGTAGGTCCCCCATGGACAAGTGAAGGTCCTTTTATGTTGTTCCTCTTTGGCGATCATTATTTGGTTGTACCCAGAGAAAATTTCCATTAGAGAAAACATTTCATGTCCCACAATCATGTCTATAATCATATCAATGTTAGGGAGCGGTAAGTTGTCTTTCAGACATGCTTTATTTAGGTCTCTAAAATACGTTCAGATTCAAATTCCCCCATCTAGTTTTGAAACAGGAACTAGATTTGATACCCACTCAGGGTAGTCAATTGGTCATATGAACCCTGCATCAAGTAGCTTCTTCAATTCCATTTTGACTAACAATGCTATCTGGGATGCATTTTTCTGAGTTTTTTCCTGACAGGATTTGCTTCAGGGTAAACTGCTAGATGGTGGATGACAATCTTTGGATCTAACCTGGGCATGTCGGCATAGCTCCATGAAAAGTTAACTTTCCATTATTTCAAAAAGGAAGCTATGAGCTCTTTTTCTTCTAACAGTAATGACTCTGCATAGAATATGATGTGCGGTGTTTGCTCTATCCCTAAATTGACTAGGTTTCACTTTTTGGCTAGAACTGCTGATTTTTCTTGATGTAGAGCTCTGAGAGGAAGATTGAATCCCCCATCCTTGGGCACCTGAAAGAGGTTTTCACCATTGGATGTGTCCTTTATTTTTACTATTTTCGGGTCAGAGAGTGCCACAGTGTGGTTTTCACTCAAGGACCTATAGATTATTCTTATTTTTTTTGTTTTTGCAACTGAGGGATTCAATCATTTCCCCATAGTATGCATGTGTGTCTAGCTTGATGATGAATTTTTCTTTGTGATCCCCACATGGAATATCATCCCTTAGTCCCATGAATTATGAGAGAACCTCATCATTTTCAAATGTGTCAAGAATTGGCAGTCCTCATTGGTCATGATCGATGAGTTAGGGGTAGACTAGCTTTATCTCATGGGATTGGTTTTCAGACTCATAGGATATGGTGTTGATCATAAAGAGGTTATAGTCTCCAAAGAGTGTAGGTATACCTCTCTCGGATTCTTCATCCTCACTACTACACACCTCAGTGATGTCAAAGGTGAAATTATCTAAGGGCATACTAGTGGATATGGGAAATTGAAGGGCGACTGCCATTTGCTAAGGAGTTTTGACCTTCTTAACTGGGGGATTTTGGCCACGTATGGTTATACTCGGAGGGGTACATCTGAGGCCAATATTTTTCATTCACATCTTAGGAATGATGGGTATGAGAAGCCCATTATCATTTTTCCCAATCTTCTTATTTCTGTCATAGCCCATGGTGAGCATCATTTGTAAGCCTTTACTGCTATCATCCATAGGTAGATTGGCTGTCAATATATTGTCTTGGTATAGGAGATGGGATGGGTCCTCTTCTATTACTTCTCGACCGAGATCTCCCCAACTTTTGAAGCTAGAAGATCCTGCAGTGAATGTTTGTGATGAGGAGGCGTCATTTGATTTCACGGTCTTCCTCATGACCTAGGAGATTGTGGTAACTCTCCTACCACAAAATAATTCTTTGGAATTGTACAGTGCCCACACCCATTGTCCTAAATTATGAATTTGGTATCAAAGATGGTGGGGATGGTGGGGGTGGTGGGTGTCTCTGTCATAGATGTGGAGGCAAGAGTAGTTGAATCAATATATGGTGTTGATGGGCCTTCATCATTTTTAGGCACTTGGGGGATTTTGTAATATTTTTCCTTTAGGTTCTTGCAGTAAGAGAATGGTTCGAGATCCCCATGAATGGTGACCTCTTGGCCCTGGTGTGTGAATTAGACACATTGGTGGAAGGTTGATGCCACTTCTTGCATTGCATGGATCCAGGGACGCCCCAATAGAATGTTGTAAGGAAAATCAAGGTCGAGGACCTAACAGGTAGTTTCCATAATTGTTGGCCCTACTTGAATAGGGAGTTGTATAGTGCCTTGAGACACTCTTTCTTGATCATCGTAGGCCATGATTGTGATGCCTTTTCCTTTGTCAATGGAATCTTCTGAGATTTTTCAGGTTCTTTATGAGCTTGAGGGAACAAATATTCAAACCTACACCTCCATCCACCAAGACTCTCTTGAATTTATTCTTATGCATTAGGACCTCCAAATGGAGTGCACGATTGTGAGATGGCTGAGCAAGAAATTCTTGATCGAAGAATGTAAGAAGGTTTGGGGTAGTGATATTTTTGACCATAGCTTGGAATTGTTCAGTTTCAAGATCCATGGAGACGGTGGATGAGGCTAATGCTTCTTCAAGGATCTTTTTATGGTTTGATGATATCTTCAGTAACTCCATGATGGAGATTTGAGTTGGAGTTCTTTTTAATTGATCAAGGACATTGTAACCACTGGGAATGGATCTTGGGTTGGAAGTGGGTGCTCTGGGAAGCTGAGATGACCTTGCAATGGTAATTTTCTTGCCTCTTGTGGTGACTCCACAATCAGCGTGGGCTCCTTTGATGGTGATAACATAGCAATACTCATCCAAGGATGCAACGACATGGTCGTATACATGACTGACACTTTTGAATGTCCCCTTCCCCTTATCATTGTTATTGTTACCTTTATTGTTATGATTGGGCATTAGATTCGTGTATATTTTGAGATTCTAATTTCCTACTGGCTGCTCCACATTTATATTTTTTGATCAATGAGGTCCTGTATTAGGTTTTTTAACCTCATGTAGGTAAGTGCAAGAAGTTGAGTCCACGAAACATGGAAGTTTTTGCCTTAGCCAAAAAAATGAAATCAATATTGCAAAAACGAGATCCTGCTTTTTAAGAAATGGGATCCGAGCTTCCAAAATGGAAACGGATCTCGATTTGAAAATCCATATTCTTCGTTTTTGTACTGGGATCCCATTTTAAAAATTTTGAAAATGGAAATTTCTATTTTGCTAAGCCGAAAACTTGGATCCTATCTATCCTGTCTTTTAAATAACTATAGTGTCATTTTTATGAACGAGATCTCGCTTTACAAAATAGGATCATGTTTCTAAAAAAAATGAAATTGAATTTTCTTTATGGTCGAGTTTTTTCCTTGTATTTTGGTTCAAGAAAAGCATTGGGAATCCAAACATAGGCCTTCAACCTAGTTTGATCTGCAAGTTGAAGGTCCTAACAATGTCAAAGAAAAATACCAAGTTTGGACATATGGTTGATGACTGTTTTTGAAAAAAATTTCGACGAAATTAAAACCCATTATAGATGAGACAATGCATATTCTAAAAATGATTTTTTTTTTACAATTGATTTTTTTTTCTATTTTCAAATTCAATTTCTACAAGATTATCATTCATAAACCTTAAATATCGTGGTTTTACTATTTTAATAACCTTTTAGACCAACATAACATTCTCATTACAAATAAATCGCAGAATTGAGAACAAACTCAAACAATTCTTTCAATTTAAAAATAAATAAAACCGATAAGCTTAGGTCATCTTATGCTTCATAATAATCTAATTTATTTTCAAAATGACAAATATGCCTAATAACCGCAGACAACAAAATAAATTAATGTAATTACAAAAAATATCAAGAACAAGCTCGCTGAGTCAGCCAAATCTTTTCCCAAAAGGATTTAGAAAAATACAATAATTTAGGTCAAAATATGGATGTCATACACGTGCATGGTATGGTAAAAAAAAAGTGACTTTTAAACAGTAGTTTTTAGAAACACCTATTGAAACCTCAATTTGTACCATTTGGGTATTGAAATAAATTACATATTTGGAAACTAGACTCCTAGGCACCAGCACTTTATAGATGCTTAGTGACTTTTGAAGATTCCATCTCTAAGTGCTTCAAATTTTAAGGTTAACAAACCACCTCTGAAAAATCAGAAATACAACTTCCAACCTTTGGCTGGACTCAACTTCGCCAACACCCATGTGCAAATCAAGTAGTGGTGTAACCCTTATCCTGAAAGTCAGCCGTAGCTGGTTTCATTGGAGTACCAGTGGTTTCAATTTCTACTTTAGTAATTCTCATAGGGTGGGAGCCTTGATGAGGTTTTCGGTTGTCAATTTCTCTTTCCATGATGACTGAAGTGGCGCCCTCATGTTGTACTCTCACTTTGAACGGATTTTGCTGGTCCTCCTTGATTATTTAAAGTTTGTCAACCTCATTGTTTGTCAGCGGCTGTGATGTTCAAAGATAGTTTGCGTGTTGTTCTAATTACATTTTGCAATTGTTGGTAGGTTTGGCAAGCTTTCCCTTGGAAAACACCGTATTCGTCCTTAGCATCAACCACATCATCGCTTTGTGACATTTTTGTTCTTTCCCATAAAGCGGTGGCTCAAGCAGTCATTGGATGTAAGGATTTTTATTGTTCGATATGGGTGTCCCTCCTTGTGAAATAAGGGCTTGTTCAATGTTAAGCACCTTAGGGATCAATTGATCACCATATGTGAGCACCATATAAATCTACAAATATCCTAAACTCCAACACTCTTTAGAATGGGTTAGTTCAAACTATGCAAACATATTAGTGCTCTTATGAAATAATACATCATGCCTCATAATGTAAGTGAAATGACAAAATAAACTAGTTGAAAGCTCAAAGAAGCACAATGTATACCTATCCCATAGTGGATTGGTGCCACTTTGATATGAAAAGTGGTCCTTTCCCAACCCTTAACAAGCTCAATGATAAAATTCCTTGAAGATACTATGCTATGAAGTGGATAAAATTAGCTCTCAATGTGAAGAGAGTAACTTTGCTCTAAGTTGTGGATGCTAATTACAAAGAGAAGCCTTTCATTTATAGAAAAACAAGATGGAGGAATGAGAAAAATTGAGCAATGTGGGACTAATCTTGAGCCAATGACAAGATGCCACTTGTCAAGATGTGAGAGGATGAAGGGTGAGCACATTTGGATGAATGTGCCCATAAATGCAATTAGTTGAAAATTGAAATTAGGGAAATGACAAGGTGGAGGGAGAGTCAAATGGAGTTATGGCCACTTGGCTCAAGGAAAAAGGAGTTGTAAGATGAAATAAATGCCTTGTTGGAAGGACACATCCCATTTGGATGGATTTTCAAATTTGGAGGAATATTCCCTCAAAGATGCCAAGTTAAGAGAAAATGAAGATTTAATAAATAAATTAAATTGATTTATTTGTGCAAGTGAGAAAAGCTAGAGGATGTGACATGGATTAAGATTAGATTTAATTAAGATTTGATTAAATAAGAGGAGGTTAGGTGATTTGACAATTTTGACTTAGATTTTAGGATTTAAATAAATCAAAGTTGAGAGGAGAATGATTTTAGATTTAATTAAATAAAGATTTGATTTATTTAATCAAAGAAGATGATATTAGTGATTTAATTAAATAAATTTGATTTATTTAATAAAATGAGGGACTTTAGGATTAAATAAATAAAATGATTTATTTAATCAAAAGAGGATAATGATTTAATCAAATAAATTTGATTTATTTAATTAACAGAGGAATTAAGATGAATTAATTAAAAGGTTAGTAAAGGGGTGATTGAAGAATCAAAGTTAGTTGATGAGGATATTTTTCATGTCTACAAAGTATACCTTAAAAAGAGAAATATTTTTAGACCTTAGACGTAGATCATTATATGTAGGGTGTGTCTATTTTCTTATTTGTAGGGAAGAAAATGCATCTTAAAAATAATCAAATAACAAAATAAAAATTTGAGATTGAAAATAAATAAATTGAGAAGTTAAAATGTGTTTGGAATTTTGATGATGTTGAGTGTTATTATTGATGATTTGATTGTGTAGAAGTGTTTTAAATTTGGATCTAGAATTTTGGTATCACATCTAGGTTGGAGGCTATTACTAATCAATCATTGATATCTACCATATCTATTAAAATATATGTACATGTTTTCGTTATGCTCTAGCATGATTTTTCCCACCCTAGCATTATTATATCTTTTGTTGTTGCACAACTTTAAATCCTATGCACTCATATTGGTACCTACATTCTAAACTTGGTGGTGCATACCTTGAGGATATTTCTATGTATGAATGTTGAAATGTGAAAAAAAATTGACCCTATGTCAGATTCTTTTATTGTTTTCAAACCATTTGAAGACACAAAGACAAAAATGTAGTATGTGTATGTGTAGTTGTAGTGTAAAAAATTCATTTACTTTGTAATTTTCATTCTATATTACACACTCGTTGTATTGTTCACTCCCTTAGTATTTTTTGAGATGCACTTAACATGTTTCTAAGATTTAGTTCTCTCACCATGTATCCAACCTAGATCACTTGTTGGTTTTTTGTTAATTTTTGATATTCTATGTAATCATTTTTGGACTTGTTCATGCATGCAAGCAAATCTTTATTTGTTTACAAATTGATTTGTATGAATTTTTATATTTTTTTGTATGGTCGACTCACTACAACTTTATAAAAATTGATTTTACCCTCATTTAACTCTTGATTGAAAAGTTTCCCTCTCAACTTTTCAATTCTTTATAATCTATTTTTCTTTCTTTTTTGATTCCTATGGTTTCATTTTGGAGCTACTTTTATTGACATTTTAGGTATCAACCTACAAACTTCTTCCAAGGCTTCGTATAACTCTTTATTGACCATGATTACTCCTTTCCAT
>VDFB02382548.1:0-19926 GCA_007258455.2 Sequoia sempervirens
CAAGCTTGAAATATGATTGATTTGACTTGAAGCACCTAGTTGAATTGTTGACCACTCCTCAATCACCTAAATTCTTGTAAAATCTACAAATAAAGGTTTAGAAACACACATGCAAGAGGGGGAAAATGGTTGGGGGTTAGAAAATAGGGGTTTTCTTTGATGAAACCCCACTTTGGTAATCAAACCCTTAATGAAATAATGAAATGCAAGAGAATGATAAAATAACAACATGCATATGCTATCAACTTACCAAACCCTTGATGATAAAAATATGACGTAGTGTCAATGGATGCTCCAAAATGCTTGAATAGTGCTTGATTTGATGTTGTAAGATGGATGCTTGAATGCTTGATATTGCTTGAATATGATGTGTGAATGTTGGAGGCTATAAAATGAGGTGAAAATCACTTATTTATACAATCTTGTGCCTTACTAACCTATTAATACCAAATCACAGGCCGACATCAAGTGATTTTGAATAAAAGCCAAAAGGGAATTTTGAATTATTTTGAATTTGGAGCCAAGGGGGACTCATTTTCCACCCATGGCAAATGGGTCCCACCTAGGACTTGAAAATGGGTGTTGGGAATTATCTTGTATTTAATGTTCTTTGTCAGGTTTACATTCAAAAATACACTTAATTAAAGCATATAAGGGCATAAAGGGGTAAAATAAAGCATAAGAAAGGTGTAAATAGTGAAGTTATGCCTAGAAAATCATGAAATCTTGTTACAAGACTTTACAAAACTTTAAAATAGGACTTGATTAGTGATGAAAAGGTGATTTTTAGGTGAATTGTAATGAATAAAGTCTAGAAGAGTGTAGAAATTCTTTACAACACTTAACAAAACCTTCACAAGACATCATTATTTGAATTTTAGTACCTAAATATGCATGTTCAAGCCATGTTATGACATAAAATCAGAGCAAAATAGACCAAATATCATGAAGTAAGGCCTAAAAGACCATGAAAATGACAAGGGTACATTTTTCTATGGTGCAGTATCGAACAATTTTCCTTCACTTAGGAAGTCAGACAAGATCTCAAGTGTTTTTCTTCTCCAAGGAACTAAACTCTTCCTACATGGCTGCATCCCAATTGGGGACACTAGAAGCTTCTCAAAAAATATGTGGATTGGAAGTTGAAGTAAGGAAGACATGTGGAGCATCCTGAAACTCTAATCTTGTTCTTCTGTGATTTGATGAACCCCCTACCCAATCACCTACAGACTGCAAAGTCTGATGAGCTTAAAGAGGCCCTATGACTAGAGAAGGGGGAGAATCTAAAGGATAATCATTATTCTTTGAAGATGAAATATGTACATCGTAATGATCACTATCATCATTTGAAGTGGAGGAAGAAGACTCCTCATCACGATCTAAAGTATAATGAATCACTAGTAGAAAAACATAAATAAATGCCTAAAAAATCTAGAAAAAATTGCATATAGATGATTAAACTTGGTCACGTGACCAATAGTAGTTTATTACCGGTCATTTATAAGGTGACCAAATTTATGAATAAATGATTTGTAGTCATTTATTTGGTCATTTTGATATTTGGTAGTATATTTAGTCATTAATTTAGTCATTGATTTAGGCATATATTTAGTCATATTTATTTGCTGAGCTTGGTCATGTGACCATTAGTACTTTATTTCTAGTCATTTATAATGCGAAAAAAATTATGACTAAACAATTTTTAGTCATTTATTGGTTATTTTGATTGATTAATTTGGTAGTATAATTTTAGTCATTGATTTAGTCATATTTATTCACTTATTTCTGTCAACTAGTAGTATATTTAGGCATTTGTTTAGTCATATTTATTCACTAATTTCTATCAACTGGTAGTATATTTAGGCATATTTTTAGTCATATTTATTCACTAATTTTCATCAATTGGTAATATATTTAGTCAATTGGTAGTTTATTTAATTGTTTTTGTTCACTGATTTATGCCTAAAACTATTGGAAATAAGTCAATGTTTTTGAGGTGTAAACATAAAAATTAAAAAAACATAATCAATCATTCATTTACACATAATGAAAAAACTATTAAGAAGGAAAAATACTAAAATTTTATTGAGAAAAGGTGTTCTTACAGTAGATACAAGACTTAAATATGTTTCTTTTCTTTGAAAAATGTGTTACAAAGTGTGTTTCTTAGTGTTGTGACTAAGAAAACTGACTTATAATGCTGTATGTTTTTCTTATAAAGCTCCAAAAAATGAAAGAAATACTTGAAAACTAAAGCCTAAAGGTCATATATCTCCTTCCATACATGAAGCCTAAGGGTCCTATGTGCATCCCGACTTCCGTCACTCACAAGATACTCTAAAAATTGTGTCAATAATCGAAGTTAGTTTTTGGAATAAACAAAGACCAAAAAAGAACGGTTAGCTTAATATAAACCTTATGTAAATTGGAAAATAGCTTTGGAGATTTTATACATTACCATTTTCTCACATTCTTCAACAAGTGGCTCAAGAGGAAGGAGAGGATGAACCTAAAGAATAATACCTTTGATGAAGTCCTTGGGACAACCATCATCAAGAAGCTAACCAACAACTAAAGGAGCATTACTTGGCTTTACCTAATCAATAATTAGAAAAGAGTAAACATTTTAGTCCTTTAAATGCATGTGGGGAACCCACACAATAAAAATGATAAAGGTTGATATTATAACCAATATCTATTATATTATCCCTTTTCTAATAAATAAGAATTTCCTTTAAGTTTATATGAGATATCCATTGTAAAAAAGGCATGGTACTAACAATAAATTTCACTTGGCATGCATAAAATATTTTGGAACACATGGTAGTATTTCAGAAATTATTAGTAAAATGATATATATGGTCTATTTATAGAACTCTTTTTAGAAAATAAAGATCTCTAAAATGAGTGAGCTACAACTTCAAGACATATAAGGTTTTATCTGGCACACAACATGGAGGAAAGAGGAAGTGTCCAATATGAGGACCTACCTTTTGGAAATAGCCTTCAATATATTGCAACATATTGTTTAAATATAAGTAATGGGTAATATCTGGTACAAATCCAAACTAATCACAAACATTTATCAATGGATGAGTATTTAGAATTCTTGCTTCTATAAGAAAGTTCTTGTTTTCAAAATCATAGAAGTTTGACTCTCTGGTTACATGTTCCACCTCCTTGATTTGTATAGTTTTTGTTGTTGTTTCGATGTATTTAACTTGAATTTCGGGATCCTCACTGCTAATGACATTGAAAATATAGTTTACCATATAAGTACAAGGTTCCCAAGCTACTAAAAAATTACCTCCTCAAATAGATCAATGAATATCAGTGACAAAATGATACAAGTGACAATCCAAAGTCAAATCACCTATATCTCAAATATGCACCCAATAAGAAATATAGCCCTTCATAAGACTTGAACTGTTCAAACAAATTAATGAATAAATCTACACCCAATTGTTTAGAATATTCCTTGGCATCCTATGTGACATGAAAGAAGTTAACATCAAAAGTAAGAGAGAAATTGTCAATTCCATCTAGAGCCAACATTATTAATTTGAAATAAATAAAAGGTGCATAATTTTTACCTAGACAATTATTTGAAGATTTCCCCTCAGGTTGATAAGAAGGAGATCTTGCATGCACTCCAACACACACTCTATATAAAGGGTCCCAAATCTTAGGTCATTTACTCTCTTTGTATTTTATTTCTCCTTCTTTACCATTAGCCTTAGTTCCCTACTTTCCTGCATTTTTCTCTTTGATGAACATACTACCCAACTTTCCTTGGTCACAATTCATAATTCTATCCCTCAAATTGTGAGTATTTCTAGCTTGTGTAACTAATTCCACTATCACCCTTTGATACTCCTCATCATATAAGTTTGACTATCTTGTTACACATTCCACGTCCTTGATTTGTCAAGTTTTGGCTATTGCTTCAATGTATTTGAAATGAATGTCAAGATCCCCATTGCCAATGACATTGAAAATATAGTTTACTATATAAGTACATGGTTCCAAAGCTACTACAAAGTTACCTCCTCAAATACATCAATGAATACCAGTGAAAAATGATACAAGTGACAATCCAAAGTAAAATCACTTCGAGCTCAAATATGCACCCAAGAAGAAATATAGCCCTTCATAAGACTTGAATTATTCAAATAACTTGATGCATGAACCTACACCCAGTTGTTCAAAATATTCCTTGCTATCCTATGTGACATGAAAGAAGTTAACATAAAAAATAAGAGAGCAATTTTCAATGTCATCTAGAGCCAACATTATTAATTTTAAATAAATAAAAAGTGCACAATTTTTACCTAGAAAATTATTTGGAGATTTCCCCTCAGGATGACAAGAAGGAGATCTTTCATGCACTCCAACGCCCACTCTCTAGAAAGGTTCCCAACGAACTCAACAAGGGAAATCATCAATAGGCCAATTGGAATCTTCTCTTGAGCATCCATTCCAAGAATTTGACACAAGGAAAAGTAGATTCTGTTAAAATATATTTGAAAATATTCTACAGGAAATTGGTCAATGTGGGAAGAGTAGATAGTTATTCTTCTATTATTTTTACCCTTCCTCATGTGCATAGGTTGTTGATCACTCATATAAGTTTTCTTCAGCCTATTGTACTCCTCTTCACTTTTTTGCAACTCAATTTTAGCAAGGGCTTGTTTATTCAAATTGAAACATTCTATAATGGAAAAGTTGGCTAGTACGGCAGCACTCACAAAGGATATGAATCACAGTGAAACTTTCACGGAATTGGACATTCTGACAGGTGACTAATATCTTTATGTGGATGTTCATTTACTTGTCAAACCAGGGGACGTAGACTTTAAATGGCGCAGCAAAGTATATGCACTAGGAATTTGTTTTAGTCAAATCTTAGCAAAAATACATACTGAAAGAAATTCTATCTAAGCTACAGAATGGTAATGCAGAATTCTTTAACTCAACTATGCTTGATTAAAAGAGAAACTGTAACAACTACGACTGAAGCACAAACCATAGGCAGCCTTATCACTCTGAGGCATGATCCGCAGGGATGGACTCTATCTTTGGGAGGCGATTAGTAGGAAGCTGAGTTGCATAAAACTTCAAAGATGAAGAAATGGCGGATATCGTGAGAGAGAAAGAACATCTAACTAATTAACTTCTATTGGATACTTACTAAGTGGGCTATAGCAGAAGCATCTGATTACCACCGGATCTTTGAACTCAGAACTTCATCGATCTTTATTCATGAAAACAGAATGAAATACATTGTCTTGTTGGTGTGAAAACTAACAACAAACTCTGCTTCTGGTCAAACAGATTTTGTCTTTCATTATCATACTGATTCTTACATGATCTCTGCTACTCTGTTTCTATCTTACCTAAAAAATTATCTATTACTCATTCTATTCATCTTCTACCACTACCTCGCGCAGGAGGAGTATCTTATTTTTAAATTAAAAGAACAACTAACTAACTAACTTCATTAAAGAAAGACATAGGTAAGTATATCCACTGAATCAAGGAACAAACTTCATAAATGAATTTATGTATTTCTACCAGAGAATCTGAAACTCCGCTCTCAGGATGACTTTTCATTAAAAATCTTGCTGTCAGTTCAGTCAAAGAGTCTTTGGCGGAGCTTCCTCAAAGTCGTCACGGGAAATGGGCTTTCTTTGCCAGAAGAGGATCATTAAGCTTGACTCCGATCATTCTTCAACAACCTGCGAAACAAAAGGTAACAGACACGCAAGAAGAGGCATATGGTACATATACGATATCTATTCATTAATCACACATTTCAAATCTACTTCACCATTCAAAAACTGTATACGATATACCAGCCATTTTCGGGAGTCAACAGGGCAATAAATGCAATCAAGTCAACACAATAGGCTGCAAGAATATAAAAGTGTCTTGCTACAAGATATCCCCATAAAAGGTTTCATCAAAATTTAAACAACCATGAAATAACAAAAATGAAATCATTTAAAATTTTATCATATCATCAAATTATGAGCATATTTTGGAAATATCCGGTACCTGATGGTGAACCATTTGCCATCCTTACAGTTCTGGTGGTTGGATGATAGTTTCATCCAATAATCTAATGAATTCAACATCTATAAAGATATTTAGGACTACAACTTGGCTAGGTCTAGAGTCCAAGGGTTCAATATTGGGATTTTTCCATCTCTTTTATCATTAGAATACCAAAAAAATCCCACCTAGAGATGGGAATGATTGCATCATGGTACCCATGAGCTATGTCTCTAAACACTTTCTTAAATCCTCTATCTATTGAATTAGGTAGAATGTTTGGTATGGATTGTTGCAAAGGCCTTTTTTTTACCTTGGGTTCTTCCTTCTTACTCACATGTTCACTCTTCCTAGTTAGCATGGTGTAAAATTTTGACTTCCTTTTCAATTTTCTAAACCCTTAATTGTAGATCCTAGTTGACCATATGCTTTAGAATTTCTTATTTAGATTGTCTGTGCACTTACTTGGTCACATAGTAGTTTTAGAGATTTTCTTCCTCAAACTCCTTAAGACCTCCTACCATAGTGATCCTTTTGCAAATGGTGTTGAATTCTAGATATAATTGCTTTTGAAATTAGTCATTTTGACATTAATGTCTACTTAATTCAAAATATTTCATAGTTTTCACCAATTTTGATTTGGAAGATATGTCATTGATCTTAGAAGATCAAATGGTTCATGATAATCAAATAATTATTGTCATAGTTGACTTAAATGCTTTTTCCAACCTATATACTGTAGTACCACTGTCACTTAACTTAACCATTGTAGGATGGAGATGCCACATAATATATTAATTTTGTCTATCCCACTATATCACAAGATTTATTTATGTTATTACTTTTCTACTATGAGATTGTAGTTGTCATTTTTCTATAATGCATACTTCTTTTATGTTGTAGTTTGTTTACTACGAGATGACGAGTTATACATCCTTATACCGCCATACCACCCACTTACCTTTGATTTACAAATTTTTAATCATGCGATAGCGGGTTACATAACTTAACACCACCATACCACATGTTATTTTAATGTCATTTCTTGTTGACTGTGGGACAACGGGTTAACCTTTGATAGTTAATTTTAGATCATATTGCCATACCACAATTTTTATTTTACATAGTCACTACTTGTTGTGGGGTAGCTATAAACTTCTATACTCAAGAGACCTATCATTTCCATCCTGCACACATCTTTTATGACTACTACAGTATATCAATATATGATTATATTTATTTTCTACCCTGTCATACCATCAAGGGCCCTTATAATTGAACAACTACTTCCATAGGGTGTGGTAATGGATTTTTAAGAATGTAAAGGGGCTAGAAACATCTTATTTAAGCATATATGATGATTTATTAAATCTTTGAAACTATATGGGGATTTTAAGTGTTAGTAAAACATAATGTTAAGATATCTATATGTATTATTAAATCACATATCTTCATTATTGTTTCCTTCACACTAGAATATTCAATGCATGTGAAGGCTAGAAGTTGTATTACAAAATAAAGCTATCAAAATATTATAGAAATGACTACAATTTATTACCATTATTTTAAAGAGTTTACTTTCACAGGTATCTTGTTGTATTATTTGATACCTTTAAACCTTGCTTGCTTCTTTTCATATTTAGTAGTTCTAGAGAAGTTAGAAAAGTCCAACATCTATAAAACATATAGGACATACAATAAATTATATATTAGATAACTAAAAAATAATAATTTCAACCAAAGCAAGACAACTAAGAAGAATGTTTGAACCTAACTTTAAATGCACATCAAATCAACAGTGAACATATCGGGTTTTGTATACATTGTACTAGCAGAATAATGATGATAAGATTAAAAAAATGTATCAATAAAAGAATAATGAATAAGCACACCTATACTTAGGTATTTATTACACTCAATAATAAATTACACCATACATATAACAAAATTTTAGGTGATAAACTTACAAATTAAGGTGACAAAATATCATCATAATTATTTGCATTGCTGGCAAGATCAAAATCATGATCACTCTTGTCTACATCTTCTTGATTTTCTTCCTCATCCTCATCTGCGACATGCAATACAGTCTCTCACCAAATCTCTTCATTGGTAATCAAAATATCTTCTTCAAAAACTGCATCATCATCTTCATCCACTTCTTCAAATGTTTCTTATAAATTAACATAGCACCCATCAAGCATTATATTGATAACTTCCATGAATTTTCAGTTTGAATGAGACCCTATTTGAATGACATATGACCATCCTAGGCTTCTTACATCATCAATTAGAAATGATTGGTTAATTTGAAGAGAACATATGCCTCATCCATCTCTAATAAAAATTTTCTTGTATTTGCACGTACAAATCCATACTCATCAAATTGTACTATGGATAGTTAGATCCACTTACATTTTAATAATATAGGACTATTTTCAAAAAAATCCACTAGAATAATTTCTTGGATGAATCCAGCATAAAATCTCTTCTCAATTTCATGAAGAAATTTAACACTAACAACACAATCATAATTATTCTTTCCTTTTTATTTTTCTTCCACTCTTAAATGACTACCATAGGCCCACATTCCACTAAAATGCATAGCCCATAAATGTGGAGATTGTGAAATTTCACTTTCTATCATAACCAAATTTTTATTGCATTTAAATTATAATATGATAAATTGAATTATTAAGGAAATTCAATATGCTAAATGGAAATTTTGATTTTTTTGAAAAGATTGAAAGAAGTTGACCATTTTTTACTATGTGATCTTTTGAATTATCTTATATTTTATGTTGAGATTGAACGTTACTAATGAATTGTGTAAGTGCAAGTGTGTGAAATTTGTAGGATATTAGGATGAAGGATGAGAACAAGGTTGAATTAGGATTGTTTAGTTGGATCAAACGGTGAGCTTGATGGAATTTGATAGAATATACCACAAGTGACATGATGATTTGCATTGAAATTTTCATATAGAAGTACTTATTTACTTGATTCCAATTGATCCAATGATTGAAAACAAAAGGCTTGTAAAAAGTTAAAAAAATTATAATTTCATGTTCAAATTGTCTATCTTGATCTTATGTGTGTTTCAATTTAAAAGAAAATAATAATATAACATGTTACATAAATGAATGTATGGATTTAAGAAAAAACGACTTATTTAAAGAATAAGAATTTGGTTCCTTTCAAACATTATTGTTCAAAATAAAGTAAGAGTTCACTATTATTTAAATATTAATAAATGTACATAATATATTTAAATACACACATATATATGTAAATGTATATAAAAGAATGTACAATGTGTGTGAATATATGTATATATAAAAAAGTAAGAGTTCCTTTTAAAGAATGTATGCATTAAATATATAATGCATACATACATACATTCCTTAAGACTAGTTCACAGATATCCTAAGGAAAAGAAAAGCCAAGAGAATATAAAAAAAAGTAGAGATAATCAATGGAAATTATTAGAAGTATTTTCATTTCTAGTTTGATTTATTCATAAGTGATATATGTTTTGATATTATCAATAATTCTTGAAATCATATTCAAACTGTAAAATGATCGATATGCAATTATTTTATTTAAAAATATATTACATTTGCTATTGAAGGCCATATCAGCCATTTTTGTTGCACATAAACTATGCATGTAACTTTAGCACCATGGCAGCTGAATGTCTTATACCTTGTGTGTTTTATGTTTTTTCCATTGTTATTTTATTCTTTTGCATGTGATATGCTTAGCCTATTACATAACTATTAGTAAAGTTGATAGCTTGTGAATGGAAATATTTTTTCTTATAAATCATCATTGCCCTTTGAGGGTAGGCAACTCAATCTTCACCCAAAATCTCATGTTGATGTCATACTCTGTAATAATGGACTCCATCAATTGAACACACCAAATGGGTACAATATCCATTGCCTTTGATCCAAGATAAAAGGGTATCACTGTTGTAAATTTGTTTCCTCTTCACTTTAAGTGATGGCTAGGATTATATCGCCCCATTAATGTAAATGATATTAATTTTATCTTGCTGCTATGTATTACTATGTGTTGTGCAACTTTTGCACACACGTCCCGCTGAAAGTAGGGACCCTCTTTTTTTTTCGCTCTTTTTGTTTTAGCCCTTTGAGTTTGCGGATTTAAATTTCCTTGGCATAAGTTTAAAGTGTCCATCTTGCTTTCCTAAGTGTTTTCCCCAAGTTACACGTTGAAAATCTTAAGTTTTGGGCCAAGTTCGGGTTTTGGCCCTGGTTCGGGATTTTCTGCCCCGTTTGGATTTTCCCGGATTGCACTCGAAGTCCAGCTCTATCTGCTTTGAACCGTGTTTTGGAGATTTATGGCTTTCATAGAATTCCACCTAGGCCATATTTTTCTGGAATTTCGTCGTGTCGTTGGTTTTCTGAATTTGGTTGATTTTTGAGCTTTGTGCCATTCTGATTTATCATTTGCATTCTCTTGAGTTGGGGTATTTGATCCTTGGGTACTTGGCATGCTGTGTCATACTGAATTTGTGAATTATTGATCCAGTTGTGATTCCCTTGGCCTTTTCATCATTGTTGCTTACTCAAGCGTTCGGATTGTTGTCTGTTGTTGCCATGATCGTTTTCCTTTTCATCAAATGGTATGTGCACATTGCTGCTCTTTTGATTGATGAATGTGAATTTTTCTTTGGCATTTTATTCTTGCTTGGAGTTTGAATTCCTGTGTGTTTGGGCATTTCACGCCTCGTTCTGTACGTTCATGGTTAAAATCTAGGGTTTCATGCCTAGGGCATCGCCTTTTCATCTTGATTTGCTCTCGAATGAACCTAGAATTCAAAGAAGATCTATAGGAGGTTCATGTTAAACGATTTCCATGCCTAGGGTCCTCAAATTTGTGATCTTCAATCAATTTGAGTGAATTCGTGGGAGGATGTCGATATTCAGGTTTTTCCTTCATTTCAGGATCATCTTGCATGGGCGAATTTTCCTAGTTTTCTTGGCCCTCTCTATTTTCCCAAAATCTTTGAAAACTCCAAAAAATTTCCCTATTCGCAGAATTCTGGTCTGGTCGGATTTTTTCGGATTTTCTCGGAAGCTTGTTGAAACTTGAAAATTGGGTAAAATGAATGATTTTAATGATAAATTCTTATTATTCCATGCTCTAAATCGATCAATTACACTGCTATCTGCATATTTTCTACATTTTTGATCGGATTATGTTACTTCTGGGTGTTTCCATGTTGTTTCCACTGGAATCCGCCAGCCTGGATTATGCGGTTGGCTTGAAATCCCGGATTGTGAAGATTGCACTTTAACAATGTTTCTAGATTGATTTCAATCTTTGCTCAGATTTATTTGGATGATAAATATGTTATTTGTGATGGACTAATGCTAATTCTTCATGTTATAATGAATATTAATGGTGGTTTTTGTTGAGTGCAGGTTGAATTTTGTTGAGTCGTCAAGGAAGTTCTGGAGATGAAATTGAATCTATGGAAAGGAAATTGGATGTACTGGTCACTCCACCCCTTGGTCGACTTGGTGAGGTGCGCTCAAGATAAGAATGGAAGGAGGCAATTAATATTGGGCTGCATTGAAACTTGTGCATTGGTTTGAATTGCATTGAAGATCCCAGGCCGACCTAGATTGAGTTCAAGCATTTAATGCTAATTCATTTTATTTTGAATTCTCCTTGGGCCGACCTATTTTAGGGCTATTTTATTATTGTAAAATCTAATTTGGGCCGACATGCTTTGGGGATTCCTATAAATTGGGCATTTTGCCTCATTTGTAACATATAGACAGATAGAGATAATTTTTCTACAAGAGTGAATTAGGTAATAGAGTGGAATTAGAAGTTAGTCAATTTTTGAGCAAGTATTGTAACAGAACATTGGAATTGTTGCTGAAATTGGGTGATTCAATACAATTGAAGGGCATTGTGATTTTCTGGTGATCTCTTTTGTGTTGACTTATCTTGCATGGTTCTTATGATTCTATCTTTCAAATTGCTCAAGGTTATTAGATTTAGATTTAGATCTGATTCAATGGTGTTTATGATTTGATGCTTGAAGTGTTTGCAACAATCCCTGGTCCATACTTTTTGTAGCTAGGTAATTGTTAGTTGCTTTGCAAAGTTAGCTTGGACCTTTATATTCATTGTGCTTAGTTCAATTGTGGAGATTTATTCATTTCAATTGCAAATGGGTTGTCTTGGATGAATGTTCATGATCTGCAAATCTTTAATGCCTTAGAAGATTGCACTGTTTCTGTAAGATTGTAGATTTATCTTGGTCAAGCAGGAATTAGTTTGAGGGATTGGTTCATTTCAAGTATTTCATCATTTGCATTGTTAATCTTAGGAGTAGTTAAATTTAGGAATCTCTTTGAAACCCTAATCTTTTGTTATTTATTTATCATTTGAGTTAGATTTAGGATTGAAGTATCATTACATTGCTAGATCTGATAAGTTCATGATTCAGTATTTGCTTGTAGTAAGGTCCCTTTGTGATTACCAACATTTTCACATTTATCACTGAGTTGTTTATGCATTGTCAAGACCTGACATTAAAGACCTTGGGGTTATCTCTTAAGGCTTGCTAATAGAGATTTACCTTTCAAGAGAGATAGGATTTCATATTCTGTCTAAGTTGTTGTTGTGCAGAAAACATCATCAACACTATGTCATTGTGTTATCTTTGATTTAGGTTTCCTCATCCATAGATATCAAAGGATGAATGAAATATCATTCTATTTCTATGCTTGCATGGTTAAATTATGAAAACCATCATTCTCAGTGAATGATACCCATAGCATACCTTGGATGAATTGAAACCAAGCCAAGGGTTAGTGTGCATGGCTTTGACCTCAACACTATTACAATAAAAGGCAACAGTCTATCAACTATTGGTCATTCTATAGAACGATAGTGGTATAATTTGATAAAACTAGTGAACGAGGGTTCTCAAACCTGAGCCTTATTATGTTTGATCCAAATTTTATGTGTGAAATATTACTTTGTTAAAAAAACGAATATGTCATTCAAGATTTATTGCCTTTCAAGAATCCATATTAGTATTGGTTGGTCAATTTCTTATATGTATAATATATATACAACCATTTTTAGAATGATAGAGCTTGAAATAAAATATGAGAATGAAAGTTTTGTTGTTTTAGAATCTTTGACCATTATTGTAATGAATAGTTAAGGGTCCTTGATTGAGACTTGAATAACAAAAGAATTGGTTAATATGGAACTGGAACTGTAAACTTCTATAAAGAACATCATTTTGTTATAAATAGTTTATGTTTAGCTGAAAAAATCATTGTTTTGTTATAAACATCATTGTTTTGTTATAAACAACATATTTTTAGTTGTAAACAACATCATTTTGTTGTAAACAGTATATGTTTATCTTTAAATGGTGTCATTTTGTTATAAACACTATGGATTTTCAGCAAATAGCTTATTTTTTTACAAAGTACTTTTTATTAGGTAGAAACTATTCAACAAATTTTTTCTCAGTTCTTCTACTTCTTGTAATTTTGACAAAATATATGACAATCTATAATCATATTTGTATGGAAATAATTCTGATATAATGGGTTATATTTCAAAATGTATGCACAAATCAATAACTTAAGTTGGTACATATAAGTGTATTCACATAGATCTTCATCTACGTACATACACATACAAGTGACAGCTTCTTTTGCTACCTATTTAATTCATTCTTAAGTGAATACTGAATTACGTTAAATGTATTCAGATGACATGTGTTTGAAAAGAATGGATAATGTAATGATTAGTTCCATTTGAATCTTTTGCTATTTGTTGAAGTTTAGGAAAAAGAGTAGACTCAATTCCTTTTTTCGTAGATGTAAACAAATATTTTAGCTTCCGAGGTCTTTCTAGCCCTTCTAGGGTTTTTCACCTAAAAGGGGAAAGATGGGGAAAAATGCAATGTAAAAATTCAAATATTGATGTGATGTGGTTGTAATGTGCCTATATGAGATGATATAAATGCAAAAAATTAAAGGAATCTATTGATTATTAATGCATAACTAAGAAATATGAAGTATTTGAAAACACATTGTGATATGCAAAAAGACCTAGAAATGAATAGTAAACTGTAACAAAAATGAATGAAACTGAATGTGGGCACCTGAGATCTTGTTAAAGAATAGAAATGACTTCTGAAATGCTACTAATGTTGAAAATTTAGCCTACTGGGACTCATTCAACATTCTAGGAAAATTAGTCACAGATCTGGGAAACTGTTCTGGAGCCCGTTTTAGACAAATGGGTATCTAGAACTGCAGGAAACCTTTTTCAAGCCTAGAAGTGGAACCCATTTTTCATCAATAGTGAATCCGTTCACTTTTGAATTTCTTAAAATTCAAAAGTGGAAACTAAAACCCTCAGTCTACAACTTGGTTCCTAATAGGTGTCCACCTCTAAAAGTCTGATTTATGGCACTGAGAGTGACTTTTGTTGATATTTTGGGTTGTTCAACAAGCAGAGATCTTCAAAAAAATTACAAATTTATCTTTAATTATTCCCAAGCCTTCAGTATGTCTAAATATACCAACACACAAAGAGAGGAGAAAATATTGATTGTTAGAGCATAGGGGTTTTGCCTTGGTCAAACCCCTTTTTAGGTAATTAAACCAACATAGAGAAATAATGTAATGAAGCATGAAAAAATGGAGTTAATACCTTTCCATGATGTTTGATCTTGATTTTATGTGGAAATAGAGGAATACTCTACCCTTAAATGTCTTTGGAAGCTATCTTGATGACATGGAATGATAAAACCCTAGATTGCTTAGCTCGAGATGAAGGAAAAATGATGAGTGAATGATAAGATATATATATGAATTAGGAATTAGGGTTTAGAAGGTTGTATTTATAGGAAATTCACCTTATTTACCCATTAATTTGATCCCTAAGGCCTACATGGAGGAAAATAAAACTTAAAATTTTATTTTTCCTGCTTAAACCCTGAAAATGGCTAAAAAGGGACTCATTCACCATCAAGCATGGATGGGTCCCACCTGGATGGGACTGATTCACCCCTAATGGAAAATAAGTCCTAGGGGGGCCATTTTGCTAGTCAGAAGGTTGGGAAATAAGGAAATCAAGTTTACATGGTGACTTTGTCATTTATTTGATCAATTTGTGCCTCAAAATGCACAATATGGGGTCACAGGGGCCTATTAATGATTATGTAAAGGTCAATTATGGCTAGAGACACAAGGTTTAATGTGAAAGTGTGATTCAATACACTTTAAATCATTAAAATGAGGTCCATATAGCCTAGAAAGGCACAACATCCAATGTGAATGTTTAAGACACATTACAACACTAGATTAACATTAAGTTTAATTTAGATTAATGTGAGAATGCAATTAAATACATTTTATATTATTGAATTAAGGTTAAATGGGCTCACTAAGTCTAGAGAAGTGTGAAAGTCTTTTTCAACACTTTACAAGACATTAATGAATGCATTTGCAAGGGTCCAAGAACTAAAGTGGATGTGTAAAACACCTCATAAAACTAAATCAAGGACTCATTAAGTCCAATTTTTCATCAATTAATCCCAAATCAAGAAAGCAAAAATGGATACTTTTTCCATGTCCATAGTTAGCCTCCACTTTAGTGAGAAGATGAACTTGCTTCAAACTCACACTAAAGTAGACATTCAAGAAAGGGTCCAATCATACCGATGCAGATGGTAAAAGATGACAAGGATCAAGGGAGGTTGTGCAAGCCCCTAGAATCCAAGATCCTTAGTCAAACCAACATAAGTGCAAAAGGACATGCACGAGGGTGAATGATTTTGTAGCAAAAAAATATAGGCAATCATGCAATGGCAAGAATTAGAAGGAAAAGAAAAGTGAAAAATGTGGATCAAGCTTCAACCGTTTGTACAACACATTGTGGATCAGATCTAGGTTGTTTGTCCAAAAATGCATACTCACTCTGAGGCGACAAAACTCTTGGTTGTCCGTCGGGTGAGAAGTCCTAAGTATACTCACTCTGGGGCAACAAAACTTATGGTTTTCCATAGGGTGAAGAATCCACAATGTGGCTATGGGGAAAGTCATGCCTCAGAATGGGCTTTCTGCTCAGCCATACCAAAGCTATAGCTCCTGATAACTTTGATAAGGCACCACAATGAAAATGAACTTCAAGCTCTATGAGGTAAGAAAAAAATTGTATGCTTGACACTCAAAGACAAATAGGATGGCACCGTAGGCATGCAAGTTGTATTATGCAAGGTGGCCATATAACAATTGTTGTAAATGCAAAAATAGTGTTATGTATGTTCAAAGGGACTTTCCTTAGTTCATGCAATATATCATCTTAGGGAACATCATGCCTAATGTCTCCAAGAGAGGAAAAGTGCAAATGGTCTCATCTTATTTCCAAGAGAGGACAAGTACAATGTCTCATCCTGGGAAACATTGTATCTAATGTTTCCAAGAGAGGAACTCGTAAGAAAAAGAAAATCACACAATGAAATGAAAGTGGCAATGTATGCCCCCACTTTAAATCAGTTGCGAACACTAGTATTGTGAGAAATTACTTTAAAGTAGAAGAAGAATACATGAGAGCTTACTCGGAAAGCCCTATGCCAGGTCATGGTTTTTAGAAGCTACGTCATGAAAAAGGGAGTATGCCACATGTGAGCCAAGTTAAGGCATGTCATCCACATCCCAAGCTTGCTCTTATATGGTCATGAAAGTTTAAAAACAATCCAAACTAGGAAACAATAAGTGACATACGAGGACAAGGCTATTGAACCCCTTTCCCCCACTTAGTGCAAGACAAAGGTGAGCTGATAAAATTCAAGGTAGAGTGAAAATCAATATCAATTAGAGGAATTAGGTGCCCCACATAAGGGAGAAAACCAAAATCCTTAAGATGTTGGATTTTACTACTCAAAGCCTTACATTCATTAGTGGAATGACCATGAAATCTATGATAGGCACAAAATGAAGTCTTGTAATAGCATTTTTTTCGAGTTTTGGGAGGAAGGGATATCAAGTGATTTTGGAGGAGTCTCAATAAGATATCTTCTTATTTAATGGGAGAAGGTATGTTTGTGGGTTGTGGAAAAGATACATCTTTCTTATTATTAGTCTCCATACCTACGCAAGACTCTTTAGATTGTGATATTTTAAATCTAATGAATTTAAATCATTAGTGTCCTACGAGATGACATTGACATTAAGCAAAGATGTATTGATGTTGAGTGAAGGCTTGGCGATCTCTATAAAAGGACAATAACCAAGACCATAAGTTGTTTGTTGTGTGATAGGATCTATAGGGTTGTGGATACCATGTTCATCATCACCACATCCTTTTCCACTATATCCAAGTTGTTTCATAAGCTCATAACCTTTTCAATAAAGCATTTTCATGTCTTTTAGATTGGGTTGTTGGTTACAGTTGTTGTGTAATTGGTTGTGTTTTGGTTGAAACTGGTTGAGGTGGATGCTTTCGAAGGATCGTCTACTTGTTAATTTCCATTAATTGGATCTTTGTTTATGATGTTGTACTCACTCATGAATGTATGTTTGAGATCTAAGGAACCTCAATCATCTTCTAATAGCTTCATGTGTTGTTCCTCATGTTGTTGTTGTATAGGCTCCAAATGTGTAGTCGATGATTGGTGTGTTTAAGGGATGTTCTTTGTGTTTCTCAAGCTGTGAGACACTATAAGGCTCAGGATCAACATCAAGTGTGGACACTTTGTTGTTGAAAATGTATTTCATTTTTTGATGAAGAGTGGAAGGAACACCATTCTTTGCATAAATGCAAGGTTCACCTAAGATAATATTACATGAAAGTGCATGAGGTATAACATGGATTGGTGTATTCAATGTGGCCACTCCAACTTCAAGAGGTATAATGATCACTCCAAGTGGTTTCCTTTTTATATTGTTAAATCCCTTAAGATAGAAAGAATTAGGTCAAATGTTTGATTGATCAATGCCAAGCCTATCCAGAAGGCTCACACTACACACATTAAGGGTGGAGCCGGTATCTAAAAGAGTTATCTTGATCCATGTGGTATTGTATTGAGCTATGATCATGAACACATCATTTTGTTTTTGCACATACAAAGAGGAGAGTTCACTTTGGTGGAAAATAGTGTCAGCGTTGTGTCCATGAATTATGGCTGCCATGTCAATAGGTTGTGCATTAGAAGGGATAGGAACTTGTTGTATGGCCGTTTGAAGCTTAGTGTGATAGGTAAGAAAAGTTTGAAGAAGGTACCAAAGAGATATCTTTTTGGGAGTGCTCTTATGTTGTTCAACAAGATCATACTCCCTTAATTGAGGAGCACTAGGTAGTATAGAATTAGGCAAAGGTAGGGAAGTTGGGGTTGGTTGTTGTTGTGACAGATTGTTTCTAGTATTGTATGTATGAGAAAAATTATTAAGATGGTTGCTGCAACACATTATTTTGAGGTGGGTAAAGGATAAGTTTGGGTTTGTTGTGAGTGTGGGATTTGGGTGATGGTGGGTAAAGGATGAGTTCAGATTGGTTATGAGTTTGTTGTTTGTGTGAACGTGGATAGAGAATTAGAGGGTTCTTAGGATGTCCCACAGGATTTGTATGAGGTCCATTGATCAAGTGGGATCTAATGGACACTTGCACATTCATAACCTCAGCGGTCTTGGTTTGATGTATCTCTAATAAAGGAGAGTTTTTACGAGAACTACAAATCAAATGTTCTCGATATTCAAGGATTGGTTCTTCTAAAATGACTTCATAACAAGTAGGGGAATGCTCAATGGTTGAATTATCTTGTTTAATAAGGGTTTCCTTAGGTGAAAGGGGACAAGTAAAATTCTCATGACTCTCATTGGTTGTGTTTTATAACATCAAAGTATCTTCCTTACAACTAGGGGAGATACTTGGAGAAGAAAAAGTATGATTATCATGCTCATTTATGACTTCATTCCTTTGTTCCCTAATGTATTCCAAAATAGGAGAGGTAGGGGAAGGATCATAAAGAGGGTTGTTGTAGGAAAACATATCCTCATCATTTATAATCTTATCTTCCTTGAAAGCATTCTCATAATACAAAAAAACAATGGAAATTGGGTAAGGTGATGTTTAGGAATGTGTCTATGATTTCATTCTCTTGTGCTAAAATATCTTCCCAAAGGGGATGAGAAGAAGGACAAACAAGATCCTCATGATCCTCAATGATTGTATCTTCTTTTGCCAAGATACCTTCATGATTAAAAGAAGAGGTATTGTGAGAAGAAAAAATATGATCATCATGGTTATCTATGTTTGTATGCTCTTCTATCACATTATCCACATAAATAGGAGAGATAGGAGGGCTATAAGTTTAAGGTTAACATTATCGTTTTCGCTCTATTGCACTAAGATACATTCATAACTAGGGAATACATTGAATAAATGACTAACATGCTTATTTACTAACTTTTTCTTCGCAAATTTGGAGAAGATTGAGACTAACATTTAGAAAAACAAAACTATACAAACTTGAAATGCAATGCAATTTTTAGTTGTCAAGCAAGATAATTTTCTAATTACACAATACAAAGATTTGAAAATGAAATGTTGAGCAAGCACATGAAATGAGCTAATTTAAGCTAAATCTAATGAAATGTATGTTACAAAAACTGGGCCAACTGATACATATAGGTAATGGCACCAAACAAAAGCTTAAAAATAGGGTTTTTAGTTTTGTAAAAGGGAATTTCAGGGGTGAAAAGGGACTGATTTTCCCAAGTTGGCGAATGAGTCCCAGTGGGGATTTTTTCCAGAGTTTTTAGATCTTTTTGATGGATTTTGATGTTTGTTGTGCTA
>VDFB02382549.1:0-46368 GCA_007258455.2 Sequoia sempervirens
TTCGATTTTCTATGTTTTCTCTGACAGTTCTGATTCTTTGATAGACCATATTTTATGTGATTGTTATTCTATCACTGACAATGGAGCGATGATAAACTATATTGATATGATGATACATTATATGCATGGTGATTATGTTTGGCATGCTTTATGTTTGTATAGATGCTTAGTTGAGATGACATTGCTATACATGCTTATTGTAGTTTAATGGATATTTTATCTCGTCAGTTGATGTGATATTGTATTGGTGAAGAGAATGGTATTGCATCTCTCGCTTGTGAGTGCCCTATGATTTTCACGATTCTCTCTTCATGGTGTGTATGAATTATTATTTGTACAATATATGTACGACTTTTGCTTTTGTTGTAGGTTTGCAGGTACATGACAACGACTTCACCTGGTTTCATAGGTCTGAGCGTGTCCACTACTCAACAGTAATGATTGGGAGATACTAACTGGTTAACCTTGTCAAACCTCTACCCTAGTATAGTATGTTGTTAGTTCGTGTTTTGGTTATGTTCTTTATCCATGTTGGTCTTGGTATTTTATTTATCATGCAAAGTTTAATTGTGAGGATTAGATTATATGTTATGATTAAGTATTTAATTAATTTGTATTATGAATGTGAAAACTTTATAATAAATAAATTAATTGATTTAATTTATGTTATAAGGTAATTTTAATTATTAGATTAAATATGAATTAAAATTAATAAGTTATTTAAATGTGATTTGAATTAAATAAATTATTTTAAATTCAAATGCATGTTATTGGGAAAAGATCTTAGAAATATCTTGGTTGTTAAAGAAAAGATATTTGTTGTGTTAATTGGAAGTTAGAAGGTTTTGTTTTCCAATTGTCTTAAAATTGATTCCCAGAGAAATTGATTGAAATTGTGAAAAAAGAGGAAGTTGTTTTCATGGGAAAGAAAGAGAGGGGTTTTTGGAAATGGTAGAATTGTTTTTGAGGTTTGAGGAAATTGTGAATCTTAGAGGTTCTTTGATAATTTTAGGAATCTAGTTTTATTGTATTCTTGGTTCTGGATTATTTTCTAGGAAGTGGTCTGGAGGAAGCTTTTGAAGATTAAAGGGAAGCTCGACATCAATCTTCGAATCGACAGATATTCTAGAACAAGTTCTTTATGGTTTTGTGAATTTTAATTTGAAAGAGATATTTAATTATTATTGTATTGCAAATTGGAAAAGTTTAGAAGAGGATTTCTTTTATTTTAGATGCTTTTGTTTTTTAAAGAAATTGTCGTGATTATTACAACCTCTGTAGAAAATAATTTAGATCCTCTATTTAAATTGAGTATTTGAAATATATTTATACAAAAGGAAATTATAGTGGAATTATTGAACCTCTGTTGAATTTAAATCAAAACTTAGAAACCTCTTCCTGTGAAAATAGAATTTATTCTTCTGTAGAAAATGGTAAATTACCGTGGAAAATTTAGATCCCTGTAGGGAATGATTTTAACGCAATAGAAAATTCAAAGGAAAGTATTTGATGATTTAGGAAACCTTTGTAAAATATTTCTACATAATTCCTGTAGAAAACTTCTTCTGTGAAAATTAAAAATATTCTCTTGTAGGAAATGTTTTTTAAACTCTGTTGAAATTGAAACCTCTGTGAAATTTTCTAAATGCTTCCTGTAGATAAATATCATTTTGTTTTGCTTTCCCCAGTTTATTCTATTTGTTTGGAAAAATAAAACCTCTGATAAATATAATAATCTTCATGTTGAAAGAGTGATAACCTGCTCGATGAAAAAAAATGAGTTGTTTAATATATATATATACCTATCATGATGAGTTTTTTGTTATAACGGAATAGAAGATGTAATATGATTGAGGACAACTAAGATAGAATTCTATTAAATAGAGTTTTTTTTTTTTATCTTGCTACTAATAAGATGAGGAATAGTATAAGATTAGGTATAATATACTTCACTTTCATAATTTTCATTGAAGAATAATAATTTCAATTCTTAATACCTAATTGAAATTTCTATTACTAGAATATTCTTACCTTTTTTCTCTTAATTATTTTGTATTAAAATACATTAAAAAAAAATGAGAAGTGAACCTAACCCATTAACTGATTAATATATCAGTTATTCTGATATTGAAAATTGAGGTAGATTTTGAAAGTGAACCTTTCAATTCAATCACTTTAAATGATTCAAATAATTGAATATTTGCTTGTTAATTGGATATTCTGGTGAATGATTTTTTTCTTTCCGAAAAAATGGATATATAAGTCCGAATTCTAGATGGAATTATTTTCCTTTTATCTTTAATATCTAATTTGATTATGATGCACCAAACATTCTTATATTAATGTACTAGACATTTTACTTTGGTCGTTCTACCGGTGGAAAATAGATAGGAATTCAGATATAAAAAAAAGATAAGAAAAGGTAAATGGAAAACAAAGGAACTGTTCATTTTTCATTATACTCAAATAGTATCACTTTTTTTTACTTATGAATTGGAAAAATGGAAAGGAATGAATAGAGTTCTTTCCTCTAGCTCTATGAGCTATAGAAATATTTCCTTCTTGTTGTTCCTATTTATTCGTAGAAATAATGTAGTAGTAAAAAAGCATAGAGATTCATAAAATAGTTAGAAATATTACTATGAGTAAGGTTCAAGACGTAATAATATTCAATAGAATAGATTTTGTGAACAGTCTTTAGTGAGGAGCAGGGAGGAAGAAAAGCTTACTTTCTTTTCTGACAATTGTTCTGTTTCCATTTATTACATTTAGAAGATAATTTTAGGATAAGAAAAAATGGAATAGAAACAACTTTGGGTTATCATGCATTTACTTATATTGTATTAGTTGAGTTTAACGGAATAAAATTTGTGCCAATAAGGAATCTTCAGAACCCGATTTGTTGAAAGGGATGATGGATGAAAATTTGTCCATAAATATACAAATCAACGTATACCCTTTGATTCTATCACATAGGATGCTCAGAAAAGGTTGGAATAGTTAAATAGGAGGATCACTATGACTATAGCCCTTGGAAAGTCTTCCAAAGAGGAACAAACTTTATTTGATATTATGGATGACTGGCTATGCAGAGACCATTTTGTCTTTGTGGGTTGGTCCGGTCTATTGCTTTTTCCTTGTGCTTATTTTGTGCTAGATGGATGGTTCACGGGTACAAATTTTGTGACTTCATGGTATACTCACAGATTGGCTAGCTCCTATTTGGAAGGTTGTAATTTTTTAACTGCTGCAGTTTCTACGCCTGCTAATAGTTTAGCACATTCTTTGTTGCTATTATGGGGTCCTGAAGCACAAGGAGATTTTACTCGTTGGTGTCAATTAGGTGGTCTATGGACTTTCGTTGCTCTTCATGGTGCTTTTGGTCTAATAGGCTATATATATATGTACATATTTGAATATATACATATACACATACAATTATAAATATATATATTTTTTATGAATGATCTATAGAAATAATTATGGAGGAATTTTATTGGAAATCTATTAAAATTTCCGTACGGAGAATCTTTTATAAATTCGCAGTTTAAAAAATAAATATGAAACATAAAAATTAATTTATGGGAGGCTGGGGGCTTACCCCACAGCCGCCCCATAGGGAGTAACTGTGGAGGCAACATCGTTGCCTTCACAAGCAAACAGTGTTGCCTACCACAGTGACCCCTCATTGGGGTTGGTTGCATGGGCAGCGCCCACAACCATGTAAATGGCTTCCTTGAATTCTTTCGTCGGTGAATAATTGCGATTTAGAATTTTATTATATCTTTTTTTTAATATATAAATGTTTATATATATATATGTTATATATATTATATAATATATATTATTTATAATATGTATTTTATATATATATATATATATATATATATATATATATATATATATATATATATGAAGGTAATTTTAATGGTTAAATAATAAATAAATATGTTTTTAAATATATTTATTTAAAATGGATGATTTGTTATGTAATTGTTTTTAAATTATTTTTTTGGAAAAGAATAATTGGATTATGTAATTAGAAAATATATATATATTTAAATATATATATATATATATATATATATAAGATATTATTTAAATGAATATTATGTTGTTAATTAGTGCATGCAATACACAAGTAGGTGTTTTATAATAAGATGATTTTATTAGAAGGATTGAGATTTTTATTTATATTTGTTTGTAAAATTTGAGTTAACTAGTTTTAATTTCCTTATGGTTTGTAAACAGAAGTATATATACTTTAATAAAAGCATGCAAATGCATGGGCTAGTATATCTTAAAATAAAATGACTTAAGAGAGAAAGTTGATTTATATTTAAATAGATATTGTGTTATTAAAACGTTTAATGTGCAAGTAGAGGATTTTATAATGCAATGATTGTAATAGAGAAATTGAGTTTGTTATTATTATACGAAACTGTGGAATTGAAGTTAAATAAATAGTTTTATTTTATTTCCTTATTATTGCAAATGGAATTATATTTACTTTGAATAATTGCATGTGATGAGATATTGATTCAATTTGGATTTAGGAAATCAGAATATTAGATTATTTAAATGCCTGAATTGTTTTAAGTTGTGTTCTTTTCTGTTCACGTTTGTGGGCAATTTGAGTTGAATATTATGAGTAATCGTCAAACTAAAAGTTAAGAAATTGGTTTAATTCATTGTTGATTTATTGGATTTAGGAAATCCTAATGGTCATTTATTTAATTACTTGAGTGGCTTATTGTAATTGTGTGTTTGTGAATTGTGGGGGATATTTTTTGTCGAGAAAATATAAGTCTTCCAGAGATTGTAAAATTGTGAAAGGGTTATTGTATCTTTTGTTCACCCTTTGAGATTTCCTTGGGTAGTGCACGTATTTGGGATTCAGTGTTTGACATCTGTAGGGATGTGTGAATTAGTTTGAACACCCAATTACTATGAATGGGTTGTGTGATTTAATTTGAGCACTCGGTTACTACGAATGAGATGTGTTGTTCTTTGCTGAATGGTTGATATTTGTTATCATATTTTGTGCACTATCTACCCTTGGGTTGTGGAATATGTTTTTGTGTAGTCAATAGGGGAGTGGATTTCAATGGGGGTCAAGACACAAAGGGGTCCTAGGACAACTCATGTGAAAGTCAGTTTAATCAAGTGGAAATTAAATAACCTATATTAGGGGAAATAGTAGCTTAATACATTTAATCAGATAATTTAGCCTCGCTCATTGGCTCAAGGGCTTGTGTGAGACTTGAGATGAGTTGGGAAGGTCTGGAATGGCAAGATCGTTATCTTATCTTCTCGAAAGATAATCGATTCCGCACTAGTGTGCATGTGGGGCCAGGTTCGTGAGAGGTTACCAAGATAACCCAAGATGGAGGTTGGGACCTAGGAAGATCTCCTTTGGATAACCAATGCAACCTTTATGATGACACTCCTCCTATGTCAACAGTCGGTTTGTATTGTACAGTGGATGTATTTGATTCGGTGGTTTTGGAAGCAATGTAACCTTATGTTTTGTGCTTACTGGTACAATGTTGTTATGTGAACTAGTACAATGTTGTTTTGTATATTTCCTGTGTCGAGAGATAGTAGGTTTGTCTTGGTTACCTTTTACTATCTCCTAGCACGGGGGTTGGGCCTACGGGTACCACATGGCTAGGTGGCATGCACCTTACACTGTTGGGCTTTCTCTTCATGTTCGTGATGGCGGGATCTTCTAGTTCGAGGAGCTCGTGTGTTCTATGGATTTGTACTTCTCTTGTATTCATTGTAACAAAGGGACACTATGTATTTGTATTCCTTATTTGTAATCAAGGAGGATTCCTTGTGTTGTAAATTGTAACATTATGTATGATCTATTCATTATTGGATTAAATTGTATATATCATTTTAAGTGGTGTTGTATTTGTGGAAATATGTTCATTACATTTCCATGTTTAATTATTTTGCAATGGGTGAATGCTTTGTTGTATGTTGTTATCATGAGTAAATTCCATATGCTATGTTTTAGAATAATTTTATAAGTTTTGAAATTCACATGTAGACACGTTCTGTGGCCTAGAGGATGTATGTGTTAGAGTAGTTTACTTCACTCGTCATTGTTACTCTTTTTAAGGAAAAAAATTAGTTGTGCTTCTGCAGTGTTGCTTCATCCTCTAGGTTGTGGGATGGGGTTTTACATTATAAGTCCAACAAGAATCAAAGACATAGCGAAACATAACGTAAAGAAAGTTTCGGCAGTATACATGCCTTTGGCAGTATGTCGACACAGTATGTTGATATTATATAATATGTAAATTATATATATATATGTATGTATGTATGTATGTATGTATGTATGTATGTATGTATGTATGTATGTATGTATATATATTGTGTATTTACATACGTATTGAGAAAGGAACAAGAGAAATAAGGGTTTTATAGCCATGGTTCCTAATTTTAAACTCATACAGTAAATAGATAATTTAGACTTTCAACAGTTGATAAATTCAATGGGAAATCTGAAGGGGGATTTAAGCTTTCACAAAACAATCAACTAGAAATAATTTCTTTATTCACACAGATTGATCTAAAATACAGATTATACAGCCGTCATGTTGAATCACATACAATAAACAAAACATTTGAAGACACTCAACTAAATTTGCATTTATTTCATAATTTGAAATTTGAAATGCAATGGGAAAGATCTAAAAACATGAAAATTGCTTCCAATTTGAGTTTCCCTTCTTGATTCTTCTCCTTTCAATTCTTGATCTTCTGGAAATCACTTTTGAAGATTTTTCCTCTACTTCTTCTTGTTTTTCCCTGTATTTTCCCTTCTCCTTCTTACCACCATTTAATTTTCTATGCCTCTGAAAACTCTACCCGACACCCATTCTTTTTCAGTTATTCTTCTTTGTAGAGAAAGATTAAGTTCAATAAACCATATTGTGTTTTCGTTATTCTCTTCTCCTCTTTTAAAGGCTTCTTTTAGTTTTCCCCAAAAACCTAATCTTGAAAATGAAAATAATAAAGTTTATTTTTTTTTCCATGCACAAGCCTCCGCTACTCATGCACAATATTTATTTTTCCATTTTCTAATTGCAAATTGAATATCTATTCCAAGTTAATATTAATGAACTATCTTTTATTTGAAATTTAAATATTTAATCCAAATACTTGGCAAAGAGGTAACATTTAATTGCAATTAAAAATAATTATTCTAAATAACAACTCCTTATCATTTATTTGCATTTAATAAATTCTCTAATTAAAATATAATTAATTCTTTTTATTTCTTAGTACTTTTATTTCACCACAAATTAATTTAACTAAACATTGTAAAATACGAACAATAAAAATAAGGGTCATGAAATCCTTCCCCCCTTTAAGAATCATCGTCTCGATGATCAACTTAACTAAAAGATAGAAGAAAAATTTCATACCTTCTTACTCTGTTTTACCTTAATGTCACAGTCAGCCCACCTAACAAGGATATCATCTTTTCAAGCACCCATTTGTTTAGAACAACAAAATTTCCTATGGCTATCATTCATAAACTTGCACATCTTGTTAGCACATCACAACTTCATTAAATTCACTATATTTACTTAAATAATAAAAGCATGTAAACTGATTTATTTCTTTCATACAATCTTCCATATCTTATTCAAATCTTTTCATATTGATAGATGGAAAACAATTATGTTCATTTTGTCAACACACCTACTCGTATGAGATGTTATAATAATTTCCTATATGATGATAAACAAGCACCCCATACTACTTGTTATCATCATTAGCGAATTAAAATACTAACAAAAGAAAAATCTCAATGATCTAAAGATGTCAATCAATTACAACAAAGTCTTTATTTTGATCATCAACATAAAAGTTAAGAAGATCAACAAGTTACAAAAGATGATTAGAAACATCAAAGATAAGAAGATCACTTACTAATACAAAAGGTTCAAGTTGATTACCATAGCAACCCATAATACCAGATGGCAGGAAGATCATCAAAAGCTCAATATTGATTCAACCAGCTACTAAATTTCACAACAAAAGTAAAACCTCAATTTATAATTGGAAAAAAAAAGTAAATTTTATTAACAAAGGTATCCATAAATGTGTGATATGTATAATCCTTTACTTTTTTACAAATGAAACAAGAGTGCATCCAAGAGAAGTGCATTACATCAATTGACTAAACAAGCCATGCAATGACACATATCCAGTTTCTGAATTACATAAAGAAAATAAAACATTTAATCAATCTCCAGCTACCATAACCTAGTGGTCTTCCACAAGCTGAAGGTCAAGAGCATGGTTAAGGTGCTTTTCCCACCCAACCATGAAGCATAACACTTCCCCGGGATTCTTCCTAACTTGAAGAATGCATGGCCTTGCATGGGGCGCCTAGAAACCAATAATAATAGGGTAGGAGGGAAACTCTCGATGCATGCCTGATGTTTTATATGCACTCTTATACTAGAATGAACATATTTCTTGCATACATGATGTGGTAGAGAAACATATAAAAATTCCAGGCTTTCATTATCCATCTATTTCAAAGGTACAACTCACTTTGGCCAAAGCATATATATATAATTTTGGTTGATCTTGGAAAAGAAGATCACCTTCTCTATTAATCCACATTCGACATCCTGTCCTGGAAGGTAAGCTTAAAATTTATCACACAACACATTAAACAAGAAAAATCAAATTACATAGAATAAGGACCAGATGATATAATAGTGCATAACATGCTCAAGTGCACATAGAATGAATAACAAACAAGAATACATAACCCCTAGTGCCTAACTCACATAGGGTATGAATACATAATTTACTTGTAGTGCCTCACTTGCACAAATATGAAACATGTCTTGTATAAATGTGCATTACTCATTGAAGTTTTCATACAATGATTATGGTAAGTGCATCTCTCACACAAGTGCATTACTCACAAAAAAGGTGAAAAATGCATAAATTACAGTAGTGTAGTTATAGTGATCATTACTCAATCCAATAAACACAATGAGTATCAAAAGTATATCTCACACCCAAATATAAAATGCTATAATTAGTCAAGTGATTTATCCATACGAAGGAATCAAGAACTTACTCTAGTGCATTACTCACACAAGAACATCAATAATATGAAATATGCATCACTCACATTAGTATAGTGAGAGTTTCTCATTCAATTATAGATATAAGTACAATTATGACAACAATTTTCTATGATATGAATACAATCATTCGTATAGATGTGTCATTCACATAGAGCATGAGAAGTGCATTATTACACAAGTATCATTCTCATATAGTACATATGTATACATACTTTCACTAATAACGACCAGGCATACATGATTCATTACATCAATCACCTCTGTCTTTGCCTATTAAACAGATCAAGATACTTATTTAATCAATCTTCTATCATGAATTACCTATGGAGATTCTTAAGACATCAGAGCCTTGCATTTCAAAAGATCTCGAGGATTCTTCTAGATCCAATCCTGTAAGAATAAGGTGTTGCTCAACAATCAACTTGCCCAAAGCCTGGTGCTGATACAATCATTCTCAACTTTTAAACATCCTTCTTAGGTTTCCTACCTCGACCAATATTTATCCATTATTATCAACTTTATTTACTTCACAGGTGTTTTTCCTTCTTCCTCTTATCATAAATTTCTTTTTTTCTTCTTCCCTTATATCTTATCAACTCATTCATCTTTTACATCATCAGAGAGATCTCTCTTCATAATATACTTCTCTTATCATTCATGGGTTGGCACCATTTACTATCCAAGTTGGCTCTCTTCAAGTAACACTATATACTACCCATCTTGACTTATTTCAAATAGTCATTATCACTCTTATTAACAATTCTTACGAAAATTCCACTAAGGCGAAGAGGTCTCACACCTCTAGATTTCTTGAACAATCAAACTACATCTAAACTTCTAATCGGTTCCAATTAAAACCATCTAAGGATCACCCATAACTAGGGTTCTCTATTCAATACAACAGGTGCACATACCATAATGCAACCTAAGCATAGAAGACTCAATGCCCGAGCGTTGAACTTGAGTGCTCTGATACCAAAATGTAACGTTAGGAAAATCTCACTTACCAATTATAACCCTTAATTTCCAAATTAATTTAATAGTATAAAATTATTATAAAACGATGCGAAAAAAGAGTAATAATTTAATTACTTCCATCACTATATTTAAATGGAATAACATACATCCATGAATCAAAGTGTATCAAAACAAGGTTATGACATTACAAGATATAGCCATAGAGGCTTACACAAGATTTATCGTATCAGCAATGCATGTAAATTCAAATACTATAATGCAATTACTTAAGGATATAGCAAAATCATAAATGCAACCACCATAGAACCATAACACAGAATTTTCATGAGTGGAAAACCCTCATAGGGATGAAAAACCACTAGTAAAAGTTCCTTACTGGCTTAATGAAATGCCTTTATGGTAGTGTCTTACTGGCTACAAATTTTCAATGGTTATAAGATGCCTCATTGGCAATGATTGTAATGTCACACTAACATCAACATTCATTATACAATTCTGGATATCATATATCGCACTTAACAAAGGACTTACTAGAGTTCTTATACAAGTCACAAAAATCTTCAAGCAACATTTTCAAGTTTTACCAAAGCATCATCCTTGCATATGAGACTAAGGTAATGTCACCACTATCATGTATCACTCCCAAGTATTTGCTAATAAGAAAATTTACCTCCAATGACCTTTCAAATATCACACAAGTATACTAAAAACCATAAATCAATCAAATAAAGCTTGATGCAAGTAATCCTAGCACTGCTAAATGCACACATGCCTACGCAATTATAACTAGAATATTTACTATTGATTCATAGAGAGTTCAACAATAAGAGAATAAGGCTATAAGAGAGTTAAGAGTGTATAATAAACCATAATGCATGAGAAAAGTGTCATCATTGAAACTAGCTATAATAAAGTAAGGTATGATTCAACATTTATTTATCTTTTTAGTCATGATGCAACATCTGCATTATCATTAAACTAAATTCTACTAAGTATACAAATTACTATCTAATTATCTCCACAACCTATTTTACCCATTGCTTTGAAAGAGATAGCGTTACTTGCTTGCTAACTTAATGATCCCATAAGGTAAATAAATACAGGGTTTAATTCTTTCTAAAAGTAATTCTCTACCCAAGAGTTATTCTATGTCATATTCAATAATTTTAAAGACAAAAATCACCCATTCCTTTTTATTCACTATATATATATATACATCTCCCATTACTAGTTTCCATAATATAATCTTAAAAACCAAGTCCCTGTTTAAAGTACAATTTATTCTCTTGAATTTCTCTTAACCACTATGCAAGAAACACCAAAGAAACTCACATACTAACAAAATATTTCCAAGAACATTTGCACAATCCAAGTAAGGTAAAAGTAAATCTTGTATATAACATTAACTAGCCATAAGAGCTCAAAAGCAATCCAATGGCTAGAAGCAATTAAATGCATATATGTAGGTATTTCTATTTGCTCACAAAGAATCCAATAATTTTATTTCTAATTTTAATGGTTTAACTAAAATTTACATGTTTATATACAATCGAATGACACACTTTCAGATCAGAAATATATTCACATTTTAGAAAATAAAACTTGCCCATTCCGAAAAGCATATGTATATATATTCAGTATTGCATCAATTGCAAACAAAAATACATCACTCTAAGTCATTTTTAATTCCATCTCTTACACATAATGTATATGTAAATATATATATAGGAACATAAAATCACATTTACAAATTGAAGTAATCCCTTTTGTAACAAAATGGTATATCTAATTAAATATATATGTGTTTATATTTATATAATTATGTATATATATATATATGTTTATATATACATTTTATATAGAATACACTTGCAAACTAAATAGAATATCCATCTTCAGTCTTATATATATACCTTTAAATTTTATAGTGATGAATTGCACTAAATACTCATATAAATGTGTGTGTGTATATATATATTTATACATGTATATATACATATATATACACAGCTGAAATTTCCCAATAGTCGGTATCTTAAACATAGTAGCAAACTCACACTAACAGAGGGTATCCAAGAAAGTCCACTGCAAACCATCATATGTTTTTAATTGCTATATACATAGGGAACTATGGAGAGGCATCCCTCATGGGATGCACTGCCCGTGGAGGGGGCGGCTACCTCCACAGGAAGCCCTCCCTATAGAGGGGCATGGTTGTAAGCCCCATGGTCCACCATACTATTAAATTTTGAGTCCAACAAGAATCAAAGACACAACAAAACATAATGTAAAGAAATTTTGGCAGTATACATGCCTTTAGCAATATGTCGACACAATATGTTGATATTATATAATATGTAAATTATATTTATATATATATATATATATTATACTTACATACGTATTGAGAAAGGAACAGGAGAAATTAGGGTTTTACAACCATGGTTCCTAATTTTAAACTCACATAGTAAATAGATAATTTAGACTTTCAACAGTTGATAGATTCAATGAGAAATATGAAAGGGGATTTAAGCTTTCATAAAACAATCTACTAGAAATAATTTCTTTATTCACACAGACTAATCTAAAATACAGATTATAAAACCGTCATGTTGAATCACATACAATAAATAGAAAATTTAAAGACACTCAGCTAAATTTACATTTATTGCAATGGGAAAGATCTAAAAACCTGGAAATTGCTTCCAATTTGAGCTTCCCTTCTTGATTCTTCTCCTTTCAATTCTTGGTCTTCTAGAAATCACTTTCTAAAGATTTTTCCTCTACTTCTTTTTTTTCCCTGTATTTTCTTACCACCATTTAATTTTCTATGCCTCTGAAAACTCTACCCAACACCCATTCTTTTTCAATTATTGTTCTTTGTAGAGAAAGATTATGTTCAAGAAACCATATTGTGTTTCCGTTATTCTTTTCTCCTCTTTCAAAGACTTCTTTTAGTTTTCCCCAAAAACCTAATCTTGAGAATGAAAATAATAAAGTTTATTTTTTTTCCATGCACAATTCTCCGCTACTCATGCACAATATTTATTTTTCCATTTTCTAATTGCAAATTGAATATCTATTCCAAGTAAATATTAACGAACTATCTTTTATTTGAAATTTAAATATTTAATCCAAATAGTTAGCAAAGAGGTAACATTTAATTGCAATTAAAAATAATTATTCTAAATAACAACTCCTTATCATTTATTTGCAAAATAAATTCTCTAATTAAAATATAATTAATTCTTCTTATTTCTTTATACTTTTATTTCACCACAAATAAATTTAACTAAACATTGTAAAATACGAACAATAAAAATAAGGGTCGTGACATTACCGAAAGAATAAGAAGATCACATAAGTTCTAAGAATGTTTCTTTGTATTAAGAGTATTAGGTTCTATCTGAAGACATTAAGGAAGCCTTGTCATTTCATGACTTTTTATAGGTGTCAAGAACAATTATTACAAAAGAAGATTTTGAGGATAAAATAATTAAAGATGAACCAAAAAAATATTTTTGCAAGAAGATTTAATGGGTATATTATAACAACAAAAGATCAAGGAAGAAATTATGATGGTGGAGCATAAAGAAAAATCAAATTTGCAAGAGATGAAAAGGAAGGAACCCTTGGAGGAATTCATAGAGCATATGGAAGGTATGAATTTTTATTTTGAAAAGAATGTTCCAATGCAAATAACATATGAGGTACCACATGAAGGAAATGTTTGTTATAATTAATTCAATGAGAAATGAACTTTTCATATTGAAGATAAAGATTTGAAAATGGAAGAAAATGGTCTAATAATTTTTAATGTTGTGCACAAAACGCCTATCAACATTTTGCACACTATAAATATGGAACCATCAGTATGTGAGAATGGTTAAAAAATTAACTATGTTGGGGGCATGATTATGTTGAGGATGTTTTAGTTGATTTTTATTCTATTAATGACCTTCATTTTAAAATTGGTAATAGTGCTGAAAATATTTCAAGTATTTCTAAATCAACAATAGAATGTAAAAGTATTGATTATTTATTTGTTCATAGTTCAAGGAATAAAGAGGATAATAGTAGAGAAGAGTTATTGCATCAATTTGATTCCATTTTATTACATAGTATTTATCATCATGAGAAGCATTCTAACAATCATGAAAAGATTAAAGGTGTAAAGTTGAAGGGAAATCCTTTCTCTCAACTTCAAAATGTCACATGGATGATGTTGTGGGATCTTGGTGTTTTAACCAAATCCAACATAGAGACTGTAGGAAAAAAAATTGAATGGTAATGAAAGATGTTCTATTGATTTCTAATGATTGCATGTGTGAGCAAAATAGTGGAGAAAGGGATTTACTTGTTGGATGTGAGGAGTTCAAGATGAAGGAAAATGAACTATCATCTATACCTTCAATGGGTGATTCATTTATTTTTTTTAAGTAGCATGGTGGATGGATATGCATTTGAAGAAAAAAAATTGAGTTGCAAGAATATAAGTTTTGAGGGTATCTCCACAATTCCAACCTCAGCAAAGAAGGATGAGCTCATTGTTTAAAGCCTAAGGTATGAAAATAATGACAATATTTTGCATTTGTTGCTTCCTCTTATGTCACTGAAAAATTCTAGTCATTAGGGAAAGCATGCTAACAAGGGTGATAGAGTAAGGGATATAATTTGCAGTATAAGGAATGAAGGCTCTTTGATTGAAGTTCAAGATTGCTTTTGAAAATGGAATCCAAGTAATAGTTTGAGAGTCAAAATGAATAGAGGCATTGATATTATTATTGAGTTCATCATCACATGTATTTTGATTGAAAGGAATTTTATGAGGAATTATAAAGGGTTTGTTGTACATTCTAACCATATTGTGAAGGATCAATGCTCACAGTTCATAGAACATTCCTTGGAGCTAAGCCCCATAATTGAAGATAATACTTCAAGTAATTGTTAAATGAAGATAAATACAATAAGATGCTTATTGTTTGGAAAATAGTAAGTGTTGACGATGATTTCACTCGTAGCAATAGTGGAGATAAAATCATCACATGAAAACTGTGAAGAACCTATCTTTACTTGAAAGACTGAACCAGGGAAACCTAAGGTGTCTGTGTTATAGGAAAAGGTTAACTTAGCATAATCCCAAGGCTCAGGTAGTCAATTCTTGACCATGTACTAGGTTCACTTCAGGGTATGATGTGATATTGTTGTTAATCTCAAGGGGTCTATGGTTAATTGGAATCATAAGAATTCGATACCAGGTTTCCAGTTCAATCATAAAATAATATCATGAAATCGAAAGATTTACAATAATATTTCATGAACATTAACAATTTTGCTATCACTTAAGTAGATTTAGCTTTAAGAATTCAACAATTTCATAGAAAATGAAATATTTTCAATAAATTTCCATCTATTCATCTATTTTTTGAAACATTTTCAAGAATTTAAACATCTAATCTAAAATAAAGCATAAAAATACTGAAAATTAAAATTTCTCCCGATTATTCTCCACACATGCCCCAAGAGTTAATCAAATCAAAGCAAACTGATTTATAATTTACCAGATTGCTTCACAGCTACATATAAAATGGTGCGAGCTTTTAAAGAAGGGGGTTTTAGTTTGGACATCGAGTAAGTTCTACATGCACCCTTAAGATATGCAACACGCGTCTTGTTCGGTTGAACTAACAAAACCAACTACAAAAATACATGAGATAGGTAGTTATCAAATTAGCTTCGATATTGATTAAATTCTATGTGCATACAATTTTTTAGTCCATAATGATTCAAAAAATAGGAAAAAAGAACAAAACTTAGAGAAGTTTTGGCTCTTCCGACATCCACAAATTCTGAACTTAACTTAAAAAAAAGGTATCCCCTGGCCTTTTATAGAGATAAGAGATAGGTAGGATAAGAAAAATACATGAGAGGAAATCCAAGGGATGAATCACATCAATGCATGTGGAATGTGGTGACTGGTAAGAGAATTGCAAATGAAGTCAACAAAGGTCGACCTTCATCTGCATGTTGAAGTCCTTCAGGTTTTTCATCTTCTTATTATCGTTGGGATAATAATTTGAATTAAGATAGTGTGTAGGAGCTTCCCATATATTTAGAACGATTGGTTCATCATTTTGTTCCTACACTTTTGTTCTTCCTCAAGCTTTCTACTCTCGAGAATAGGATTCCTCGGAGGTTGGCACTTTCTGTTGCCATATGTGAAATACCGGGATCCCTAGTATTCTGATGGATTCAAAACCCTCTACATATAACTTCCCAAAATATGCAACCCAATCTAGATATGATTCTATCCATGATTCAAATTTGCTTGACCGTCCATACCTGAACTCTGCATCGCAATCTGCTTCTCCTGCAATCACAAATCCCACTCATTAAATCCCTTTAAAAAAAAACATTTATAAGAATCCCATGTAAATAAAACCATCATTAAATTGTTATCATATAAATCCATCATAAATAACATGCTTTCCAAAAAAATCACAAATTCTTGTGTAGTTATCTTTTATATACCAGATTACCGGACTATCAGACTTCTTGGATAACCTTAAAATTTTAAAAAATTTCTTAGCATCGTTACCCGGTACTCGAAACCTGGTATTTAGCTTTACCCATGATATCCACAGACTTCGGTTTTACCAGAACTTCCATCTTTACCAAACCTCAACTATCAAACCAGAACACTTTGCTCAACATTTATATTACCTTTTGTCTTTCTAACATTCTTGGTTCCCGATATCCAGTAACTAGAACACTTTGCTTTATGAAGTACTCTTTTTTATTAAAAATTTATCTTTTCTCTTCAATTCCAGTGATCTTCCCAACTAGCCAACACCTGCCATAAGCTCATTAGTTTTTACTTGGGGTCCCCAAGTCTTACAATCTTGGGGTGTGTTGTGAGACCACACAACAGTAAGGAAAATAGATATCATTTTGATGTATTTTATGACGAAGCATGGCATCGTATTTCTAGAATCAAGTTACCATCAAATTTTTGTTTGCAAGGAACATGTGCACAAGACATATTTCAAAAGATTCATGGGTTGCTTTGAGTTTTTGGTCATATCATTTGTTGCACTAGTAGTTTATAAGGAGGATATCCAAGATGGCCTTATTGAGAAGCATGCACATGAAAAAGGTACCTTATTGGGTATTAATGTTGGTTTTGAACTTGCTAAAAAATTTAAACCAGCAACTTATGGTAAGATAATTTATATCAATTTAGTTGTCTTTAGATGTGATGTTTGGAGTAAGAATGCAATTATGAAAACCTTGGGTACATTGGAAAATGTTTATGACATGGTGATTTGTGGGAAAATGAAAAATGGTAGTCTTCTATACAAGGACAAGGGTATGAAAGATAGGACAATAACAAATCTTTAATTCTATATTGTTATTGATTCAATTGTTAGTATTACTAATTTACCACTTAACATTGACATGAAATCTTTCTTATGTAATGAGATTATTTTTTGTGGAAATTATTTGGCTTCAAAGAGATGATTGCTTAATATATTTAAGGATAAATAAGGCACTTGGATTAAAAGAATTAAATATAACCTTGGATGAACATGATGCACATGCTATGAATATTAATAAGATCATGGAATTTTGGTGTTGACAATTCATAAAGCAACATCTTAGACTTAAGGATATAGTATTGATGAGAGAAAGCACAAATACAAGAACTTCATAGAAGTAAATAATTGGGGCCCAACTATGAACTATATTGTCATCATTTATGTTATCACCACATTTATCTAGCACATTACTTTATTTACACTCATATGGATGGATTTGAAAGTGTTTTTAGTCATGAGTAATAAAGTTGAGAGATGTTGTACTTGTTAGACTAAGTTGTTTTACCTCACAGGTATGGAATCCAAAATCTATAGGTTCATGGGAGTTTCCAACTATTAGAAAGAAGCATCATTTATCATCACTTCAAAGAGGATCTTAAAAAGAGTAGGTTTGCTTCATTGATTGTTCCAAGCCAAATATAGAAAGGTTTAGTCATGCATTGCATTGTGGATTTCTTAAAGGAGTGCACATATGATGATGTGAGTTATGCACATTACTTTGATATTTATGCTCATGAAATCATTTTTTTCTTGAAAGAGGTGATAAAATTAAATTATTTGTACACGAATATTATGGATGATAGAGAGAGTATATTTTACAATGCTCTTTGGCAAGAGATATCTCTCTTGATAGGAAAGGATTTCAAAATTGTTTAGATATTTGTGGATGGATTTTCTATCATTGTATGATTAATTATAGCTTCTATATTACTTACATTATTGGTTTACTATTTTTCCCTTTTGATATTGTTGATTAGATAATATTTCTTGACTTTGGATGGTTGGTTGCAATCATGTGCACTTGCATACAAGATTATTTGTAAGCATTCATGAGTATTGCAACCTATAGTATAGTGGGAATTCCAATCATGGGAAAGAGTACTCCAATTTGTGACTAGTAATGAAGATTTTTCAGTCCTTACATGGCTACCCACCAATTTTTTTGATTGGTTAAGTAGGGAGAGAGCCCTGAACCAAAAAAATTAGTACAACAGGTGGTAAGAAACAACAAAAACAGGAAGCCCACCACACTTCCCCCCTCCCACAAACAAAATGCTTAACCAATTCCCATACGATTAAACATAGCAGTTCTATCATAGGATTCAAAATACCTTAACCTAACATTAGTAGCATCCTTCCCTATCCATCTAAAATACTTATTAACATATATCATAGAGTCCCTACTTAAAATATAAACAACATTATAGATATTTAAGTTCCGGCCCCAACGGCCATTACCAATAATAACAGTCCTCGAAAACATAACATAAATAACCATTAGAACAAAAAGAAAAAATAACATAGCGAAGGAACCATGTTATGCTTCCTCAATCAACTTTCATGCATTCATCAGGTCTTCAACAGTGCCATTCACTATTGCCTTTAGCTCCATCTTGTCTTCCAAATCTATGCCATCACCCATTGCTTTTTTCTTTTGTTTCTTTTTGATTTTGCCTATGCCAGAAAAAGTAGCCAGAACAGTCTTCTTCATAACAACATCAACCACCAAGCACACACTCTTTATTGCTTCTTCCAAGGTTTTAATTCTACTGTCACTTCCTTGTTCTTGCATACCTTTCTCTAGAACCTGTAGTCTTTCCTGAATTATACTCATCAACACATTTTTGAGGGATTGAATTTTCTGGTTCTCCACCTTCTCATGTATCCTTTTTTCCAAGATTTGCATCCTCTCCTCTAGTCTTTTAATCCTCTCAATCCTGTCATCCTTGGCCTTGTCTTCCTCTTTGCCTATTTTTTCTTCCTTCTCTTTATTTTCTATAACATTTCCTTCCTCCTCCCGAGCCATCTCATGCTACGACTCCCCCACCTTATCTTCATTGCCATTACCATCCTCACTTTCCGCTTTCGAGTCCTCCTCAGCCAAGTCACCACCCAGACTATCAAGAATCTCTTCAGTTGAGGAGTCATTATCTTCTTCTTCTTTCTTTTCCACACTATCTTGCAGACTGTGGGTACTTTTCTCCTCAAGACTCTGCAATTTTTTGTTACTTTCATGTCCCTTTGACACCACCATAGCCAATCCCTTTGACCTCCTCCCGCCAAGGTTTGAGCCTTCCATCTCGTTATCATCAGGTATGGTAATTGTGTCAACCTCTTCCCCAAGTTCACACAAAATTAATTTCCTCCTCTTTTTAGCCCCCATCTCCATCGAAACATCTTTTCTTTTCTCAGGTGTAATCATAAGCAAGTCCTTCCACATAGCAATATTAGGGCTTTGGGATTTCTTACTGGATTTTTTACGCTTGGGGTGGGGAAGGTCTTCAAGGAGCTTGATTTTCATCGAGCTTTGGAGTTTTGGGTCTTCAATCAAATTGAGAACGAGGTTTTTCTGTGGGGTCTTAGATAGCACAAATTTGCATATGGCTCTTATGAGACCCTAGTGTAATGGTGGATTGGCACCATGTGTAAGACTCTGGCTCAGGGAAGAAAATAAAAAGAAAGGTAGATTGATTTTTTCCTGATGTCTTATGTGGTTGAGGATGGGAAAGTGGTATCCATGGACGGACTGGTAGTGCCCTTCGAGGGTAAAATATTTCATAACAATAAAACATAAATTATGATATAGAGGTGACAGTTTAACCCTAGAGTAACCATTATGAAATCTTTCAGGTTTTTCTTTTCCTTCGAAAAACTTCTCAAAATAGTCCTAATACTTACCATTGCTAACCTTAGCAACCTTCGTTCCTTCATAATCCAAACCCGTCGCTTCCACAATCAACTTCACATCCACCTTAAACTGGAGCCCGCCTAGATTTACTTCACCATCTTTCCATGCGTTAGAAAACTTGTAGCTGAGTTTTTCGTTGTATCCCTCCATTGCAGTGAAATATAGAGTGAAACCCACCTGCTCAAATACACCCCAGAGCTCCTCATTGTTGCAAAGTGAATCATATTTGTGAGGTTTGGTATGCTTCCTTGGGCCTCCCATTATGCTATCTGGGCTATGGAAATTTTTAGGAATGAGAAGGAAATCACTTCTATTACCTTCAGCGTCCTCAACACTAGCAATAGGTAATTCCACACTCTCAGTTCTAATGGTGATTTTGTGACTATTCATTTGAAATGCATACGAATTAGGGTTTTTTCTATGATGTATAGAAGAGCTCACTTCTCGATTATCATCTTTTTTCCTATCATCATTATTGTTGCGACAGCTCCGCCTCCCTTTCTTGCAATTGTTGGAATATGTGCCCTCATTCAAAATTGCCATGAAAACTCGGCTGGGCTAAGTCACAAGTGGACAAGAAATTCATGTATGGGTGACTAATCAGCTTTGATGCTCTGGAATTGGATCCTATCATTGTGATAGGGGTTGAAGTCTTGCCGACAAAGTCTATCGTTGTGACTTTGTGCTTTCGGCATGACCTTTTGGGAATGGATTTCTTCGGGCAATAGTGTGATCTTATCGGGCTAACTCGGGTGTCTGGGAGAGGTCCCAGCAATTGGTGGATGTCTCACCGATAGCTTAAAGCTATCGGGGTAACACAGTGGTCACGAGGAGATGTCTCAATGATGCAACTTGGTCACACCGATGGGAGTTCTTCGCAGTGACAAAAGATTTCGCTGGGAAGTCCTGGCGACTTGGTTAGGTCACGCCGACGGGAGATGTCACATGGTCTTCGCGGTGACAAAAAGACTTCACCTGAGAAGTCTTGGCGAAAGTCTTGAGTCTTGCCGACAGTAAGTCTTTGGTAAGACTTAGGGAGCTCGGAGAAAGGTCACGGCGATAGACACGAGTCTTGGCACAGTGTGTTTTTCAGTGGAAGCTGTTTCGGTATGACGTCTCACCAAAACCATGGGGTCTTGCCAATAGGTGAAAGGTTTCGGAATAACACAAGGTTGTCGACAGAATGTCTTGGCAAGCTCGGTTTGTCTTGCCGAAAGGACTAACTCATCGCTGTGACTGAAGACTTCGATATGAGTCTCTCCGAAAAGTGAATGTCACGCTGAATGGAAATCTCATCGGTGTGACTTGTGAACTCGACATGAGGTCTTGGCGATGAAAATGTTTTTCTGATAGGAACAAAATGGACATCGATGGTTTCAGTATAACTTCTTTGTTGTCTTGCCGACTGCTAGAGACTTAAAGCCGATATCGATAGAGGAACTTTGTGGCATCGGGGAGACACTGTGAGTGTCTTACCGATATGCCAACAAAGTGTGACCGCCATTGACTGTGTGATCATCCTGTGTGGCATCCTGCTGGACCAATCAGAGGAAGTAGTTTTTTCAAACTGATGATGGTTGTTTTTTGTAACAGTTGCAACGCTAGAAAAACTACATGCAAGGAAAAATCATCTGCTCAAAAGGAAATTGTCTATGATTGGAAATGGTGGATAAGGAAGCACTGAAGACAAAATCAGAATGTGAATAAGATTTAAAGTAGATCGATTCTGATTTGGAGATACGATGATTTGTTTGAGTCGTTGAGAGAGCATTTGTCTGTAATTGATGAACAATGAATAAAGCTACAGAAAAATAACTAGAGCTGGATCTTTGAATTGTATGTAATTTTCTTGTTACTGTAATACAAAGTGATTCAACTTGGTGTGGTGGGTTTTTTCCCATAAGGGTTTTCCCACATAAATTTGTTGTTCATTGTCTTTGTGTATTTGCTCTATTTTGTAAATCTTCATGTGTGTCTTAATTAGATTGTAATTTGAAAAATTAAAAGCCCCGCATTGCATTCTTCCCGTGGTTTTGACATTAGGAAAGTGTTTTCGACCCTCTGCTTTCCATACGAATGATAACACTTATTTTATTCCTTCTTTTATTATTGTTACAAACACAAGTCCATCTGTCACATCGAAGATTGAGCTTAAGATTTTTTCTCATGTGATTTATTTCCCTAATTAAATCTTTCATGTCAAGGTACAAAATTCTATTGTTCGGTCGTCCTTTCCATCTTTGGCTTTTCCTTTTATGAAGACTTGGCAATCCTTTTACAACGTGCCTCCACCGACATCCAGTTATCTTGCCAGCTTGCATTCACAGGGTCCACATCCTCGTAAGCCATCTCACCCCAACACTCTTATTAATAATTAAAATTCCCAACCTCATACTTTAAGTATTTTTCTCTATGTAAGTTTTCCGCTAAAACTTCTTTAATTTGATTAGGCAGATTAGAGAAGTCCCAATTTATTAAAATTTCCTGATTTACTCCTAGGTTGGCCATCCCATCCATCGCCTTATTTCCTTCCCTCAAGGAGTGGCTAATTTTAACACATTGAATCTCTTGCAACATACTTTTGCAATCTTCCAACAAATCTCTAATTTCCCAAGGAATATTTGCCATGTTGTTGAGATAATCAATTATTAGGTTTGAGTCTCCTTCTATAATTACCTTTTTGTACCGCTCCTCTCTGAGAAGTCTAACTCTGATCCAAACAACAGACGCCTCAGTGAAGTTGTTTGTTTCTATTCCTAAGCCTTTGTTGTATCTAGTCAGATAGGCACCCTTATCATCCCTTATTATTCCACCAACATCAGTCTATCTAGGACTCCCTTTTGAGCAACCATCAAAGTTACATTTCACCCATCTTGGATTCAGGGGGATCTAGACAGTACTCCTAATAAGTTGTTTTAGCCAATTTACATTATTTAAGTCATGGGAAAGCTCCCATTGTTGTTTTATGCTTAACTCTTACTGTGTTGGCTTTTTCTTAGCCTGATTATACATGCAGCTTTCCACATTTTCTTGAATTTGTCTTTTAACAATTAAACATAGCTCCTTACTAGTCCTTGCAGTATCCCTAAATGCCCTATTATTTCTCTCTTTCCATAAGCCCCAAGCTAGAAACAGGGGAATCTGTCCCCATAGATCACTAATTATATTGTGGGAATAAGCGCAAAAGCTCCATCCTTCCATAAACATTTGAACATTGGCTGGAAAAACCAAATCTACCTTCAAAATATTGAGAAAAAAACCCCAAACTTCTTGAGCATAAGAACATTGAAAAAATAGATGCATGATAGTTTTCTCTTCTACATTACAAAGACTACATCTATTGACAAGGTACCAACCTCTTTTCTTTAGGTTGTCTATAGTGAGGATCTTACCATGTGTAGACATGGAAAATATACCGATTGACATTACACATCTGATCTTGACTACTAACACCGTTTCATCCTAAATCATCCCTCGGTCTAACCATTTGATCAAATACCCTTATTTGATTAAATTAATCAATTTTCCTCCCTTAATTAATTAAATCATTTATTTTATTAAGTCATTCTCTCTTGATTAACTAAATCAATCAATCTGATCTAATTATCTCTATTTAATTAAATAATTCATTTTATTTGATTAAATCTCTAAAGTCATCTTATTAAATTAAAACCTTATTTGATTCAATCTAACATCATCCCTTTTAATTAAATAAATCAAAAATATTTATTTAATTAATCCTTTTATCATATTCTTCTCATATTTGATTTAAATTAATCCATAAATCTAAGTGAAATTTGTCATATCATCTAATTCTTCATTAAATTAATTAACCTTTGATTAATTTAATCTTCATTCATGTCCCATCCTCTAGCTTTTGCCACTTGCACATGAAAATAGATTTGATTCATTTATTAAATCTCTATTTTCTCTCAACATGGCATAATAGAGAATATTCCCTCAAATTTGAATTCAAATCCAAGTGGACTTAGTCCTTCCAACAAGGCATTTATTTCATCTTACAAGTCCTTTTGCATTGATCCAAGTGGCCATAACTCCATTTGACTCTCCCTCCACCTTATCATTTCACTATTTTCAAATTTCAAATTTATGCATTTATGGGTACATTTATCAAAATGTGCACATCCTCCATCCATTCACATTTGGACAAGTGGCACCTTGCCATTGTTGGAATGCAGTCCCACACATTGCTCCATTTGGTCATTTCTCCAACTTGTCATTCTATAAATAAGAGGCTTCCATTCCTCATTTGAGCATCCACAATTTGGAGCAAAGTTATTATACTCAACCATAGCCTTATCATTCATTTTTATCCGCCTTAAAGGGTTATACGTGATTTTCATCTTGAGCACACTTCAATCATCAACAAAGTGGATCACTCTTCATCACCAATCAACATTGTATCATTGGAGTTAGGGAAAGGGCCAATTTTCACATCAAATTGGCACCAATTCCCCCATGGGATCAAGAGTTTGCTTGTTTAATTAGGATTCAATCTCTTTTATTGCTTTCTTATTGTGTTCTTCATCTCATTTCCTAATTTAAGCTTTGTGAATGGATTTCATGGGGAACTTAGATTCTAACTTGCATTTCAATATTCTAATGTGTGTGTTCTTTGTGTTTTGTAGGTACTAGGATCTTGGATCTACACCATGTATAACCGTCCACCAAAAGCAGTTAATTTTTGGGATTATATTCTTCTTTCAGACCTTGAGCCAGTCAAAAGATCCTAAAACCTGAGTTTGTTGCATCATGAAGCCATAGGCTAATTTAACCAAGAACCTACCAGTATCATTTTTTGTCCAGATCCATTCATCCTTTTTGTTTCTTGAGAAGAGGTCAGGATTTCCTATTTATTTCATAAGCAGGTCAATAGTAGCATCCCAATTTTGTTGTTTGCTTCCCATGAGAACATCATTGTTTAGGTAGTCTTTGAAGCCTTTCCACCTGGGTCGCATCAGAGGCCAACAGTGGGGTCGGTGTGGACTAGGAGTCTTCCGAAAAATCAGTATTTAGCCCATTACCAATCCTCATTTTTACACCTCTCATCAAAACTCCTCTAGTTTTAAGAAGATTATTCCAAAACACAAAACCATGCGGAAGCTCCTTCTTCCTTAGAAAACAGCTAGCATCCTTATTTTTAAGATACTCTTCCCTTAGGATTTTAGCCCAATCTTTTTCATTTTCTAGGAGAAACCAACCCATTTTCGCCACTAGAGCCTTGTTGAACAATTTTAATCTTTTGATTCCCAAACCTCCTTCTTTCTTTGAGGCACACACCTTATCCCATTTGATGAGTGCCATTCTTTTCCTTTCCTCCACTCCTGACAATAAAAATATTCTTTGAATAGTTTCAATTCTCTCAGCAATATATGTCGGTATATTAAACATTGAAAGATAATAGACTGGAATGTTCTGTAGAGAAGCCTTTAAAAGCTGAATTTTTCCTCCCAAGCTCAACAATTTTCCTTTCCAACCAGCCATTTTTTTCTAGACTTTATCCACTATATAGTTCCAATAGTTGCTATTCGGCTTTCGAGAGAAAAGAGGTAGGCCCAGGTAAGTAGCAGGTAACTCCGCTTCCTGACACCCCAAAATCCTTATCACTTTATTTTTCATGAGTAGGCTAGTATTAAAAAAATATTTTTTTCTTTTTTGGTAATTTATACACTATCCTAACATTTTAGCATATTTATCCAGAATAGTTTTCCACTATTTAGATTCAACCACCAAAGCCTCACCCATAAGAATGGTATCATCAACAAATTTTTGATGTGATGCCGGGGTTAAAGAAGAAGCAACACAAAAACCTTTCAGAGACTTATTATTAAGTTGTTTCTGTATGTTGCGGCCAAGAGCCTTTGCCACAATGACAAATAGATAGGGAGATAAGGGGTCTTCCTATCTCAGCCCCCTACCAGGTGAGAAAAAACCATGGGTAGTACCATTAACTAGGACTGAGTACTTCAAGGTAGTGACACAAGCTTTTATCAAATTGAGGAATTTACTAGTGAAGCCAAATTTTTCCAAAACAATAAATAAAAAATTCCAGGAAACCCTATCATAGGCTTTGGAGATGTCTAATTTCAATACCATACTTGGATTTTTACTGTAATCCATAGAGTGCAGGATTTCATGAGTGTAGATTGTTGCATCCAATATTTGTCTACCCTTAACAAAACCCTTTTGATTAATAGAAATCAGTTTTCCTAAGACTAGTTTCAACCTATTAACAATGATTTTGGAGCAAATCTTATAAGTTGTGCTGCATAGACTTATTGTTCTATAATCATTCATTGAAGCAACTTCATTGGTCTTAGGAACAAGGGCCAAAAAGGTGGTATTCATTTGATTCAAGGTCTTCCCGATCTAAAAAAATCTTTAACAACATTAAAGAGGTTCGTAGACACAATCTCCTAGTAGACTTAGAAGAAGCTGGGAGGGAATCCATCAGGTCTAGGAGCTTTGAAAGCTCCAAAAGAGAAAACATCGACCTCTTTCACTTCTTTCATAGTGATAGTCTTAGTTAATTCTTTCAGGTCTTCCTTTGTGATAACATTAGGTATAACCTGCAACAACTCCCCCAATTCCAAATTGTCGACCCTTGAAAGCTCTGGATAATTTGAAAAGAAGGAAACAACTTCATTTGCTATTTCTTCTTCCCCTTCAAGTTTGATTCCATTAGAGGTGGTAAGAGATTTGATCATATTTCCTCCTCTATGCTTCATAGTAGATTGGTGAAAAAACTTAGTGTTCCTATCTCCTTCCTTAAGCCACTGAATCCTTGATTTTTGTTTCCAGAAAATTTCCTCCTTACTTATTTTGTGCCATTGGGCTCTGAGCTCCCTTTCTTTGATGTAGATCTTATCATTACAATTTCCTGCCTCCATTTGATCTTGGACTTCCTTAATTTTCAAATTTAGGTCCCTCTTAGTAGTAAAGATGTTCCCAAAAGTTTATTTGTTCCATCCTTTAACCTTTTCCTTAATTCCTTTTAATTTATGTGTTAGCCTAAACATCGGGGTGCCAACACAAGGTAGGTCCTAGCATTCCTCAATTAGAGATTTGAAGTCTGGGTGAAGGGACCACATGATTTCATACCTGAAGGGGTAAGGTTTTTTAATCACCCTATCATCCCATTCCAAAAGAAGAGCATTATGGTCAAAACCCATTCTAGGAGAGGCAGTAAGAGAGATATTTTGCATAATGTTCCAGTTAGAGGAGATAATAAATCTATCCAACTTAACTTGGATGAGTTGATTGCCTTGCCTTCTATTAGTCCAAGTAAAGTGGGAACCAATAAGAGGGACATCCATTAGTCCCACCGAATCAAGAAAAATTGAAAGATCCATCACACTCTTAGAGTAGTTAGTTAGACCTCCTTTTTTCTCAGATGGGTACAATGAGGAATTAAAATCACCTCCAAGCATCCATAGTTCATCTTGGTTGTTTGTCATAACTCCACCAATGTTACTTTGATCAGATTGATGATTTTTTCTTAAGTGTATCATTTTTGTAACTATTACATCATTGGTATATTATTGATTTTGATGATGAACAATTTAGATTGGTGTATTTAAAGGTAGTTTCCTTGCATGATGATGTTAGCATAAGGTATTCACTATTAATGAAAATTACTCAAGCTATCAAAATATTATTTTGGAGGAGATTTAGGGAGGTTTGTGACTATTATGATTTGTTTTCAACTTACATGCAAGTTAATTTATATCATGCTTTAGAGAGACCAATCTATAGTAAAATATTATGACACCCATTGGAGAAGAACATAGAGAAAGTGGTGATGGTCATGGTAGATTCCATGATTATTGTAGGTAGAGGTTAAATTCTATTCAATAGTTATGGGATTTATATGTTATGATCGTTATAGTAAGTTTCTTACATGGATTAGATGGTTGTATATTGGATATTGTTGTTACAATGATGTGCATCATATGTTCACATGTATAATATCACTTAACACATTGTGTGTTTATGGTGCACTATTTTTTATTGGTTTGATGCATAGCTAAAAGGATGGATCTTACATGTCCCCTCATAACCATGAGTATTCCAAATCCTAGAAGTACTAGAATTTTATAGAGGAAGTTGGATAAATAAACATTTGAAGAGTTTACAAAAGCTCTATAGGTTGATGTTGGTCGACTTGAGAATTGGGAAGAAGTGGAAAAATTCGAGCTTGTATTGCTTAAGGAAAAGAAATTTAGGGAAGGGCAAAGTTGTCATGTCCCATTTTTAATTTAATTTAATTTCATGAAAATATAATCATTCCAATATTTCCATGGACTAAGGTAGGGTTTAATAAAATAATATATTTAATATTGACTTCTCGAGCCCATTGGAATTTATACTTTCAAAGAATATTAATTGGGGTTGGATTATATTTTATTATTTTATGATGATAGAAACCCAAAATGGGGTGTGGGGTTTTCTTATGAGGAGGCTCGTAGCCTCCAGGTTTAGGTGGTAGTCAATTATTGGTAGCAATTTTTATGGCAACTTGCATATGGAAGGTTATTGTCTAAATTTGGTCAAGAATTTTGTAACAAGAAAAATAGTTGAGATTCTTTAGAGGTAAAATGATTAAAATAATAGTATTTTATTTATTTTTCCAAGAGAGGGGCATTTGGATTTGGTTCTCTATTTATTTACAAGAAGAATCACATTTCAAAATCTTTTATCATTTCTACCTCAAATTTGCATTATATGAACTTCCAATTTTGTAATATTCTTTTACATGGATGAAAACCCATAGAGGGATTTGGCTTGTGGAAAAAACCTCATGAGCTACAGGAGTCAAATGATGAAAACCATTTGGTTCAAAATGGCACTCTCATCCAAGGAGTGCAAATGAGCTTCACAAGTTATTGTAGTTCAACTAGTGGTGGTGAGTATTGTTTGCAATTTTTTGGAGTGTTGTTTGTTCTCAATTTTTGTATGTGTTTCTATTTTCATGTGGAGTGCTTTTGTGTGATATTTCATGCCTTTCATCATGTCCAAGTGCTGAAAAATTATCTTTCCAATTGGGTATTGTTTGGAAATGTTGCTAGTGAGATACCCATTTTGTATGTTTTCATTTTGAGATAGTTTTTATTGTTGTTCTAAAAATTTCGTAGCAGTTACAAGGGATTCCTCTCATGGTTTCCAATGCCAGTTATTAGTTCTGAGTTATTTAGTTTCATTTGATTCTTTATGGGCAAAATTCTAGCAATGTATTATTGAAATAATCACTATTTTATGCACTTGAATTATGTTAAATATTGCAATTTGTGTTTGACTGTTATGAAAATCTTCTTTGATTTAATAATTAGATTTATATCAGAAATATAAGTTGCAAGAGTTTTCTAGATCATTTGGTGCAATTGCAATGATGACTACCTTGCTAGTTAGTGTTGATTTTGTATAAAAATTGTATTTTATGTTGAAAAATAATTTCATGAGGGTTTAAGCATCATACTTTTATTTATTTTTGTTATAGTTTATGTTATAAATAATTTGGAAAAATATTCTATCCAAGATATTAAATCATGTTATACATCAAATATATAGTGATGGATAATAATGAAAATGGGATATAAAAATGTATCTAAAAAATTGGGTGTACCTAAGGTATCTAATAAAATAGATAGTTTTATTGGAAATGTATAACTAGAGAAGTTTGAAATAGAGAATTAAGGTGTATATTAAATTAGGTTAATTATGTATTTCTGTATGAACAAAGGTGATATAAGATAGGGATATTGATTGAATCCCATGTGGTAAGAAAAAGGTTAAAATCAAGATAATATGATACTTAGTATTTTATCAATGTATTCACAATTAACCAAAATATATAAATATTTATGTATATTACAAATTTTAATATGGTTCTCAACCCTAGGTCTTTATTCATTGTAGTGATAATTACAACCATTAGACATTATCGTAATATTATTTTCATAAATGTTGGTACCAATGCATATGAATGTGCATTATTCACATCATGAGTACACATTTGGCCCATGATATAAATATTATTGTTATATCTAATGAAATTCTCATCAAAGATTTTTCTCCCCATATTCCTTGATCATAATTATACATGAGTGTCCACATCTATTGAATCATTATTGTGATATCAAGATAATATGATAATAAATACTTTACAACAATGTTCACAAGAAACAAAAATATATAAATACTTGAGCATATTTTAATTTTTCTATGGTTATCAATCCTAGGTCTTGATTCATGATATTGATAATTACTACCACTATACTTTAACATAATGTAGTGCCCCTTCGTACTTGGCATTTCCTGACATTTGAGTAAGTTTGTTTGGATGTTTGGTGATGTCACGTTGTTGTTCATTATTATATTGTTTAATTTGATTTTGAAATTATGTGGTAAATTAAATATTATGAATGGCCTTGTCTAATCAATTAAATTAAATTAAATTGATTATAAGGTAATTTAAATTGATTAAGAATTAAAATAATAATTAAATATATTATGTTTGTGAAAATGTATTATGAGGATATTGATTATTAATTATTAAATTAAATAATGCGATTGAATGTTTTAATGAAAACAAATAAATAAAGATAAATATTATTAGCATTATAGTTTAATTAGTTATATTTGGAAAGTAATATAATTTTAAATTAAATAAATGAGATAAGATTTTCAAACTAATTGCAAAAGCAAATAAAAGATGGAAAAGGAGGAGTGCGTGCACATGCACAACTCCAAAATGATTTTCGAATTGGAAACTTGTCTTTTTTGTTGATTTTTGGATTCGAAAACTTATCTTTTATTTGGATTTTTTATATTGGTGATTTTGGAGAGATTAGGGGAAGAATGTTTTTTTTTAATTTTTAACAAGCAATTGTGTTATGCAATTATTCTCTTTGTCAAGTAAAAAAATACAACTTTGAGTAGATTGGAAATTGTTTATGGAGAACAGATTGGTGGTTGCGAGAGAGTTCGATTCAACACACCTTCTCCATTTTTGAAGCGTTGCATTCCAGGTTGGTGTTGCATTTTGATTTCTATTTCTCCATTTGATTTTGAATAGAAATCATTGGTAGAGGAAAATAAATTCTTGAGGAAATTGCTTAGTTTCCCAGTAAATTGTCTTGTGCCTATATCGTTTTCTTTGTGGATCGTTTGCATTGGTTTTCATATTTCATATAGGTTGTTGGAAATCTTATTTTGTGGTATGTATAGACAATTCACATGTCTAGCCGCAGCCTTAACTATTATGAAAAATTGATTTCAGTTATTCCTATCATTGTTTAAGTCACAGCCTAGTTTAAGAAATTTGATTTTAGTTGTTATCCTAGTGCTGCCTTATCTTGTATACTTTGCATTATGCCTTATATGTTGTTTTCCTTGAAATTGTAGTGGTAAATTGATGCTAATATTTACAAACTTTGATCCAATAAACCAACCGATTGCATATATATTTTTATGGCTTTCATCTATGTTTTACCGCTGCCTTACCTCTATCATTGTTTAAGTCACAACCTAGTTTAAGAAATTTGGTTTTAGTTGTTATCCTAGTGCTGCCTTATCTTGTATACTTTGAATTCTGCCTTATATGTTATTTTCCTTGAAATATTAGTGGTAAATCGATGCTAATACATACAAACTTTGATCCAGTAAACCAATCAATTGCATATATATTTTTATGGCTTTCATGCCTTTATAATTGTGATGCCTTATATCTTTGAATGGTTTGATCCCTTCCTCCAACGCAACTTTGTTTTACCCTAAGTCTTAGAATATATTTGATTGTATTCTGCCTAATAGTTTATATTAGATGAAATTATGTGGACATCAACGTTAGTTTCTTTAAGCTTTTGATTCATTTAAGCAGATCGCTATTTGACTTTAGATAAATAAGTTATTAGCTAGAAGCTGTTGTTTGAAGCATTCGATATCTCCTTATTACCTGGTAATTGCAAGGTATTGGTCTGTACATGCTTAGTATTTATGTCATCCTGTATCATTATGAGGTTCAATCCTTTTAAAAGGAGTAGAGTTTGGTTTGTATGCATTTCATAGACATGTGTATCACTTATGATGGTAGATTCACTTGTGCCTGCTATTCAAATCTGTTTTCATGCAAAGAAGAATCAAATTTTCCGTGATTTAAAAATAAGACATGCATTATGCAAAGCGGCCTTTTGGCTACAATGTGTATCTTTAGGTTAAGTTTGGCTATTAGGGAAATATTTTATAGTGGCCAACACATAATATGGCCTTTTAGATTTTTATTTCAGCTTAAAACGATTATATATACATATATATGTATGTGGGAGTTTGACTATCTTTGTGCTTAAATAGAGGTGTGATATGCTATTTCAGACAACGAGTTTCCTTAATTTAAACATATTTAAATATTGCTATAACAACAGAGTCTTCTTAATTATATATATATATATGTAATTGTATGTATATCATGAATTACAATTAAAGGTAATCCGTTTATATGCGTATATAGATATCTATATTATAAGCTTGCATAATTTCTTTAATTATTTAAATAATATTATCATGGATGTGTAAATAAGTGTAGTGAGTATTTAAAATATTCGTTAAAATTATTACATCAAAGGTGTTAGAGAATTTAAAAGATTTATTTGTTTTATGGTTCCATGATGTGGGTTTTTTCCCTTGTATTAATTTGGAAATGAGGAGATTGTATGTGTGATTTTCTTGTAGTCATTTTCGGAGATTTTGTGGGAACCTATAGTGTTTGAGTTACTCTCAACTGGGAGTTTATGGGTAGTTGGTTTATTAGGCTTCTAGAGGCTAAGGGGAAAGTTGGTTCCATGTTGGATTTTCATATGTGGTTCTTGTAATGCTCTTGATTTTCATTCTTGTTTTGAGCTCATATGGGTTGTTACCTTGCACCATTGCTTTACTTTTGATGTGGTCTTTGTGTGAGAAGGTTCATGCCTCACGTATGTATATGGTTTTGGTGATTTTGGTGATTTTGGTGCTTTATGCGAGTGGCACCCTAGATGTTATGTGGATGGTCTTGTTGTTAGTAGGGGGAGTGGCTCCCAATGGGGGTCGGCGCACAAAGGGGCATCAGGGTAACCCATTGGAGAGTTCGTTAACTCAGAGATAACCTAAATAATTAACTGGGGGAAAGGGTAATTGACACATTAATTAAGATAAGTAGATGTCTCACCTATGCATATAGTGCTTTTGTAGGCTAAGGATGGGCTAAGAAGGTCTGGTTGGCAAGATCACTACCTTGTCCTCATGAAAGGTAAGTGATTTTGCATGTGTCACCCTATGGGGCCGGCGCCTAATGAGAGGTTGTCAGGGTAACCATAGATGGGGGCCAACATCTAGACTATCAGGGTAACTCAGGGATGGGGGCCTACGTCTAGACTATCAAGGTAACCCATGTTAGGACCATGCGATGACACTCCTCCCTAAAGCAACTTTGTATGATTGTTGTTTCCCTTGTTGTTCATGTACATCTGGAAGTGGTTGTACTTTGTATTTGTTGTTGCATTTGTTGTGGATTCTTGTTAGCCTTGTTCACTTGATTGTTTTATGTTGTGGGTCCTTCTTGTCATCTCCTAGCACGGGGGGTGGGCCTTCGGGTCCACATGGTCGAGTGGAAGGTGCTATGCACCCCATTGGGTTCCTAGCCAAAGATCGTGATGCACGGAGTTGCACCGTTGCAGTGACTCTAGAGCTTCACTAGAGTTGGATCCAATAATACTATTATGTATACATTCAATTCAGTTGTATCACTTTATGTCATTGATGTATCATTCCCATTCATGTTTGGAAGCACTAATTGTACCTTTGTAATCTTTGAAACGACGTAAACTCATATAATAAATGTAATGTATATAGATTCTTGGTATTATTATGTGTTTATTGGTTCATAATATATGATCTTTAATGGTGTTGTATCTGTGGAAATATTTATATTTAAATTCATAAATGTGATGGATGGTTTTCATTTATGTAATGTTATGGATGTACGTACGTTGTTTATTAATTCTATATAATGGTTAAGATGTATACTTGTGATTAGTTAATCGTCGTTGTGGGATTGGGATTATGTTAGGAAGTTTCGCAAGTAATGCAGTCATGTTACCCTAGAGGACTAGTTAGATGATGTGTATGTATAGTTTTATTATAAGTGTTGTATGCTAACTTACACTTCCTATTAGTTTACTTTAAAAAAAAATTGTGCTATAATTGTTAGTTATAAGTTATCCTTTGGGGTTTGCATGGTAAGGCGTTACAACTTGGTATCAGAGCTAGGTTATCAAACACTGGGTACTCTAGGTTAATTAAGCCCATTATGTTAACCTTGTGCTTAACTCTTGAACTTATGTGTTCCCCTCTAATGTTGCGTAGGAATATGCCTAGGGGTCGAGGTCGCAGCCATGGTAGAGGTTGTGGTGGTGGCCACAGAGCCAATTGTTAAAGCTCTTCATCTCAAAGTTCCCATGAGTCTGAATGTGAGGAACAACAGGGTTTCTAGAACAACCCCAGAGGTGGAGGTCAAAATCCAAAGCAGTCGGGGTTAGAGGGAGTGCAGTCGCTAGAGGAGGCTCTTGTCCATTTAGGCCCTAGGTAGGAGGAGGAGTAGCGGGTGGTCAGGGAGAGAGAGATCACCGAGGAGAAGAGATGTTTTAGCGGATCAGTATGCCATTGTGCTAGGTCACATGAGAGACCTTTTGAGAGCACGTTCTCCCACATTTTATGCTATCGGTGGAGGACTGGAGGCAAAAACTTGGCTGATTGATTTGGATTGGTGCTTTGCTATGCATCCTTATGGTAGTAATACTAAGGCTAGGTGCACCATCATGCACCTCAGAGGCTTTGCATCCACATGGTGGCGATTAGAAGAGCATAAATTGCACCTAGACATTGGCTTAGTGACGTGGGAGTTATTTATGGAGAGATTTAGGGCTTGTTTCCTATCAGATCACTTGAAGCAGTGTCAAGCAAATGAATTCCATGAACTGAGACAAATGGCAATGTACGTAGAGGAGTATGAGCATCGGTTCTATGAACTCAAGCATTATGCAGGGATCAGTGATGATGAGGGTATGCTAGTGCAACACTTTGTAAGGGGATTTAATGCCCGAATCAGTGGAGGAGTCTGAGTCTTCAAGCCAAAGACCATGGAGGTAGTTGTAGAAAAGGATTGTCTTGTGGAGGAGAATTTGGCCATGGCCGGAGCCCTGCTTGATGAACTAGGTGATGCCTTCAATAGGGGTTTGGTTTCTTAAGGTAGTCAATCTGCAGCCTCACGGGGTCCTCTGGTGTCAGCGGAAGCCATAAGGGTGAGTAGTAGCGACATTCCCGGTCGAGGACACGAGAACTCTTTCGAATTTCGGCATGTTAGTAAGTTTGAAAGGATTAAAGGTTCGGGAGAAATAAGCATGAGTAGTTCACGATCAATAACTTCGAGTTCCGTCGTAGGTGGTGACCAGTATTTCACAATCAGTGTCCTCGGTGGTTTGGGGTATAGTGAAGTACGGTTGTTTCCATACCCAGCGAACAATAGAGACGTATTGCTGAACAATGTCATGAAGGAACTCTACAAGTTTTTAGTCGAGAGCCGACCATAAAGCCAACGATTGGTGATCACTATTTTGTATGGATTGACGATATGAGCAGAACTGAGTCTGATTGTTGAGGAGCTATCGATAGAGGATGGGAAGTTGACTCAGGAGCCCGTGGGTGAGCCCAAGAAGGTTCAATAGGGTCTTAATGTTGAGATTTCAGTTACATGGGAGGATGTAGTGCCTCTCGTGTTGCTTTCACTACACTAATACTTATTATGTTATGTACTAGGAACCTTGTTGGTGCTTGTTTCTATATTACGATTTGGTTTGATTGCAGCCGGTTGCTCAGTTACTGATGATTATGACACTATTGACTGATGTTTATGTTATGATGATATATGGAGTTAGTTGTGTATTTGGATTAAATTAGTTATGCTTATCATGTGGACTTATAACTATGCTTGTTGTGCATCTAGTTAGTGATTGTTATATGATGTGATTATGATGTAATTATTGTTACTCGATGATATGGGTATTGTTTGAGGTCTTGGTGAGAGGGATGGTGTAGCATCCCTCGTTTGTGAGCACCCTGCTACGTTGTGATTTCCTCTCACGGTGTGTTTATTTTTTGATATATATATACATGTTGCTTGACAGTGTGTTTGATGCAATTTGCAGGTACCAAACATCGACTCCACCTGCACTGCCAGGTCTGAGTGTGCCTTAAAAGCCCAATAGAAATGATGTGGAAAAAGGAGTTGACAAAGGTCCCCAACCCTTTCCCTCGTCCTCGACAAGGATGACTACCCACCTTGTTTCCCCTATCCCTCTGGTTTGTATTCTTTGTCAATTGTCTCACTTCTTTGTCAATTGTCTCACTTGGTGTCTACCGTTATTTGATTAAATTGTGATGTCATGTGGTTGTTTGTGATGATGTTACTTATAGTTGTGTAAGTTTTATTTTACTTTGCGACTTCCTGGAGTAAGTCAAAGCTTAGGGGGGGAGGATGTAGTGCCCCTCCGTACTTGGCATTTCTTGTCATTTGAGTAAGTTTGTTTGGATGTTTGGCGATGTCACATTGTTGTTCGTTATTATATTATTTAATTTGATTTTGAAATTATGTGGTAAATTAAATATTATGAATGGCTTTGTCTAATCAATTTAATTTAATTAAATTGATTATAAGGTAATTTAAATTGATTAAGAATTAAAATAATAATTAAATATATTATGCTTGTGAAAAGGTATTATGAGGATATTGATTATTAATTATTAAATTAAATAATGTGATTAAATGTTTTAATGAAAAAATAAATAAAGATAAATATTATTATCATAATAGTTTAATTAGTTATATGTGGAAAGTAATATAATTTTAAATTAAATAAATGAGATAATATTTTCGAACTGATTGTAAAAGCAAATAAAAGATGGAAAAGGAGGAGTGCGTGCACATGGACAACTCCAAACTGATTTTTGAATTGGAAATTTATCTTTTTTGTTGATTTTTGGATTCGAAAAATTATCTTTTATTTGGATTTTTTATATTGGTGATTTTTGAGAGATTAGGGGGAGAATGTTATTTTGATTTTTAACAAGCAATTGTGCTATGCAATTATTCTCTTTGTCAACTAAAAATAATACAACTTTGAGTAGATTGGAAATTGTTTATGGAGAATGGATTGGTGGTTGCGAGAGAGTTAGATTTAGCACACCTTCTCCATTTTCGAAGTGTTGCATTCCAGGTTGGTGTTTTGCTTTGATTTCTCTTTCTTCATTTGATTTCGAATAAAAATGATTGGTAAAGGAAAATAAATTCTTGAGGAAATTTCTTAGTTTCCCAGTAAATCGTCTTGTGCGTATACAATTTTCTTTGCGGATTGTTTAAATTGGTTTTCATATTTCATATAGGTTGTTGGAAATCTTCTTCTGTATGCATAGGCAATTCACATGTCTAGCCGCAACCTTAACTATTATGAAATTTTGATTTTAGTTATTCCTATCATTGTTTAAGCCGCAACCTAGTTTAAGAAATTTGATTTTAGTTGTTATCCTAGTGTTGCCTTATCTTGTATACTTTGCATTCTACCTTCTTCTTCTTTTTTTTCCTAAAATTACAGTGGGAAATCAATGCTAATATTTACAAACTTTGATCTAGTAAACTAGTCGATTGCATATATATTTTTATGGCTTTCATCTCTATTTTACCGCCGCCTTACCTCTATGTTTCAACTGAGATTCAATTTATTTATATTTGTTCTTGTTGCTTTACATGCTATCTACATGGTGTTCGCTATTTTTATGCCTTTATAATTGTGATGCCTTATATCTTTCAATGGTTCGATCTCTTCCTCCAGCGCAACTTTGTTTTACCCTAAGTCATAGAATATATTTGATTGTATTTTGCCTAATAGTTTATATTAGATGAAATTATGTGGACATTGATGCCAGTTTCTTTAAGCTTTTGATTCATTTAACAGATCGCTATTTGACTTTAGATCAATAAGTTATTAGCTGGAAGTTGTTGTTTGAAGCATTTGATATCTCCTTATTACCTGGTAATTGCAACGTATTGGTCTGTACATGCTTAGTATTTATGTCACCCTATATCATTATGTGGTTTGATCCCTATAAAAGGAGTAGAGTTCGGTTTGTATGCATTTCATAGACATGTGTATCACTTATTATGGTAGATTTACTTGTGTCTGCTATTCAAATCCATTTTCATGCAGAGAAGAATTGAATTTTCTGTGATTTAAAAACAAGACATGCATTATGCAAAGCGGCCTTTTGGTTGCAGTGTGTATCTTTAGGTTAAGTTCAGCTATTAGGGAAATAGTTTATAGCGGCCAACGCATAATATGGCCTTTTTGATTTTTATTTTAGCTTTAAACGATTATATATACATATATATGTATGTGGGAGTTTGACTATCTTTGTGCTTAAATAGAGGTGCGATATGATGTTTAAGACAAGAAGTTTCCTTAATTTAAACATATTTAAATATTGCTATAACAACATAGTCTTCTTAATTATATATATATGTAATTGTATGTATATCATGAATTACAATTAAAGGTAATCTGTTTATATGTGTATATAGATATCTATATTATAAGATTACATAATTTCTTTAATTATTTAAATAATATTATCATGGATGTGTACATAAGTGTAGTGAGTATTTAAAATATTCGTAAAAATTATTACATCAAAGGTGTTAGAGAATTTAAAAGATTTGTTTGTTTTATGGTTCCATGATGTGGGTTTTTTCCCTTGTATTAATTTGGAAATAAGGAGATTGTATGTGTGATTTTCTTGTAGTCATGTTGGGAAATTTTGTGGGAACTCGTAGTGTTTGAGTTACTCTCAATTGGGAGTTTATGGGTAGTTGGTTTATTAGGCTTCTAGAGGCTAAGGGGAAAGTTGGTTCCATGTTGGATTTTCATATGTGGTTCTTATGAAGCTCTTGATTTTCATTCTTTTTTTGAGCTCATATGGGTTGTTACCTTGCACCATTGCTTTACTTTTGATGTGGTGTTTGTGCGAGAAGGTTCATACCTCGCGTATGTATATGGTTTTGGTGATTTTGGTGCTTTATGGGAGTGGATACACCCTAGATGTTATGTGGATGGTCTTGTTGATGTTAGGGGGAGTGACTCCCAATGGGGGCTGACGCACAAAGGGGCATCAGGTTAAACCATTGGAGAGTTTGTTAACTCATAGATAACCTAAATAATTGACTAGGGGGAAAGAGTAATTAACACATTAATTAAGATAAGTAGATGCCTCGCCCATGCCTATAGTGTTTTCGTAGGCTAAGGATGGGCTGAGAAGGTCTGGTTGGCAAGATCACTACCTTGTCCTCAAGAAAGGTAAGTGATTCCACATGTGTCACCCTATAGGGCCAACGCCTAATGAGAGACTATCAGGGTAACCATAGATGGGGGCTGGCGTCTAGACTGTCAAGGTAACTCAGGGATGGGGCCCTGCGTCTAGACTGTTAGGGTAACCCATGTTAGGACATGCGATGACACTCCTCTCTAAAACAACTTTGTATGATTGTTGTTTCCCTTGTTATTCATGTACCTCTGGAAGTGGTTGTACTTTGTGTTTGTTGTTGCATTTGTTGTAGAGTCTTGTTAGGCTTGTTCGCTTGAATTTTTTATGTTGTGGGTCCCTCTTGTCATCTCCTAGCATGGGGGGGTGGGCCTTAGGGTCCACGTGGTCAAGTGGAATGTGCTATGCACCCCATTGGGTTCCCAGCCAAAGATCGTGCTGCGCGGGGTTGCACCGTTGCAATGACTCTAGAGCTTCACCAGAGTTGGATCTAGTAATGATGCTATGTATACATTCAATTTAGTTGTATCACTTTATGTCATTGATGTATCATTCACATTCATGTTGGGAGGCACTGATTGTCCCTTTGTAATCTTTGAAACAACGTAAGCTCATATAATAAATGTAATGTATATAGATTCTTGGTATTATTATGTGTTTATTGGTTCATAATATATGATCTTTAATGGTGTTGTATATGTGGAAATATTTATATTTAAATTCATAAATGTGATGGATGGTTTTCATTTATGTAATGTTATGGATGTACGTACATTGTTTATTAATTCTATATAATGGTTAAGATGTATACTTGTGATTAGTTAATTGTTATTGTGGGATTGGGATTATGTTAGGAAGTTTCACAAGTAATGCAATCATGTTACCCAAAAGGACTAGTTAGATTATGTGTATGTATAGTTTTATTATAAGTGTTGTATGCTAACTTACATTTCATATTAGTTTACTTTTTTGAAAAAAAATTGTGCTATAATTGTTAGCTATAAGTTGTTCTTTGGGGTTTGTGTGGCAGGGCGTTACACATAATATTATTTTTCTTTATGTTGGATTGATGCATATGGATGTGCATTGTTCACATTATGAGAACACATTTCATCCATGATTTAAATATTTTTTGAAATATTTCTGGTTAGATTTAATGAAATTCTTGTCAAACATTATTCTCTACTTAGTACTTGATAATAATTATGCATGAATATTTTGAGTCAATATTGAACATTTTAATAGTCTAGCAATGGATGTGAGAGTGGTTTTCATGTCATACATCAAATATAGAGTTATTGGTATGAACAAAGAGGGGGATATACAAATATCTATAAAAAAAAAATGTATTTAATGTATCTAATAAAATAGAGGATAGTTTTATTTGAAAGGTGTAACTAGAGAGACTTTTTAATAGAACATTAAAAGTATAAATTAAATCAAAGTAATTATTTATTTCATTATGAATTTTAAGGTTATATGATATAAGGATAATGATTAAATCTCATATGTTAAGAAAAATGGTAAAATCAAATTTGGGTCCAAACCATATGTGATGAGTTTTCTAAAGGCCAAGGATAAGAATATATTTAGTCAGCTTGTTTACTATAATGTCTTAAATTGATTAATAAGTTGATACATTTATTGACAAGGATTTAAAATAAGTGTAAGCCAAGGGGAAAAGTGTAAAGTGTGCACTTTTGGTTCTATATTTTCCCCCTTTTGTATGCATGTGAATCTATCATTAAGAATACATGATAATGTAATATATGACAATAAGCAAAATAACACCAATATTTAAAAAGGATAAAATTTAGGGGATGCCCCTTACCCATGTCTTTCATGAAGTTGTAGATATTCAAATCTACACAAATGAGCACCTTGAGGTATTAGTAGCACCCACACTAACAAGGTAATAAAATAAAACACATCTTGTATTTGCATGAACCCAAATTCACTATCATCATATTTTAGAATGGAATCTTAGAGTTGTAATTGAGTTGGCCCCTATGAAACCATGGATGGAAATAGGTGAAATAAAAGGATATCAAATTGTTAAGAGTTGTCAAATAGTAGTTGTTGATAGAAAAACCTTGACCAAAATCTAAGGTTTAATATTTTATCATATGTAGTCAACCTTGATGTGATGCAACAAAAAGGCAGAACTTAGATATGCAAGAAGTATAAACCAAATTATAATAAATTATACACATTCATACATACACCCATAACATCATATATTAATATACTTTAATGTCTTATGCATGTCTTATAATTCAATAATCATGCTTATATATATATATATATATATATATATATATATATATATCATGGTGGAATGATTAGGAACATAATATGAGACCTATGTTGAGATAACGTATGGAACTAAACACTTTAATTGCATATTGATTTTAGATTAGAATTAAACTTCCTAACTTAGATTGATTAAATTCTTTATTTATTCTAACTAGAATGCACACAACATTTTAAATTCAATTGATATGATAATTACTTACTCAATCAATCTAATCCTTGTCACAACTATATAACATAACAACTACATGAAACATAGATTAGCTTAGATTCACTAGATTATTTAGTAATTATTTTACTCAATTAATATATTTAATCCATGTTATTCCACACTCTCTCACACTCTTATCTCTCACTTTTCCCTTCTTTATATTTCCTCTTAATGCCTTTTCATAATGTATTTCCATCACATCCTTTCATAATAACTCTTAATTATCTTATTCCTACGAATTTACCTTAATGTTCCCTATAATATTTTACACTTTTATAGCTTATTTAGGCATATTAGAGGTGTTTTAAAGTTATTTAAGTGGCATATAATGGATATATGGGTCTAGAAATGACCCAAATGCCATATGAGGCGCCTCATAGCCCTCTATATCCTGCTTGATGGAAATTCAAGGTGAAACTTGTTGCAATAGAACTTAATAAAGTGGTTTGCAAATATGAAATTATGTTTACAAGATTACCAATAATGTATTATGTGATTAACAATTTCAAACATGAAAGAAAATCAACAATACCACAAGTGACACAAGATATACGTGGAGAAACCCTTGCAGAAAAAAAACTCCACACCCAAAGAGATCCAATATTTGTATTAATCTTCAAATGAGATACACCAATACAACATTCCTCTCTGAATTCTAGTGGCACTTTGTTACTCTGACAACCTACAAAAAAACTCTATAAACCACCATCTCAATGCTCCAATATATAGAATTTTGTGGGAGAGAATACCACAAATAGTATCCCAGAACAACAAGCAAAAACCACTTCAAAAAACCCACGCCCCCTTTAGTGGATAGCTCATAAACATGGTGAAAATTATTAAATGATCACATGGCCTTCACATGAACGTATAACCCATAGCCAATAAAAAATGATCAATATCAAGTGCTTCATAACTCTCTAACGGCTTCATGCAATAACATGCACCAACATGCAAATAACATACAAATAACATGCAAAGACATGCATTGCAAAGTGGTCCCCACCCAGAAGTTGGATGTCCAAAGGAATATGCTCTCAGGATGCTCTGTAACCGTCACTATAGTGGGTCCGCCTCTTTGAATGCAATTATAACTTGTCATAAGAAAATAAAAACTAAAAAATTGCCCCCTATGTCTTCTAGAGCACTTTCCAAAGAATATGGAGACACAATTATCAATTTAGGATAAGAATTATAATGTCACCTAGCCTAACATTCTCCCACTTGACATTATACATTGCAATTACATCCATGAAAGACAAATAAAACATATAATCAAGTATAGTGATCAAGGCCCATGGCCTTCCTACACCAAGAGAACTTATCCATGGTCGTGTTGGCTTCATGAGAGAATCTGAAACATTATCCAAAGCATCAACCTTCTCAATCAAAACCTTACCATTCTCAACCATTTCTCACACAAAGTGATACTAAACATCAACATGCAAGACAATAATTAATATATGATCATCAATAACCTTAATGTAAACACAATTATCCTCCTCATTCCTTAAAAATTCTAACTTCAATGTAAAGACATCAAACTTTTGGTACCAGATCCTAGGTGACTATTTCAAACCATATAAAGATCTCTTTAACCTACAAACTAACTGTTATTTTCCTTTTACAACAAAACCATCAGGTTGTTGCATACAAATTTCTTCCTCAAGATCCCCATGTAAGAAAGCAGTTTTAACATCCATTTGCTCTATTTCAAAATCATAAGAAGCAACAATAGATAATAGGAATCTAATAGAAGTTAACGTAGCAATAGGAGAGAAAATTTCCTTGAAATCAACTCCATCTCTCTTGGAGTAGCCCTTGGCCACCAATTTGGCCTTGTACCACTCTAATTGACCATTTGTGGATCTCCTTAAGGTAGGAGTAAGGGGCTCTTATTGCTCTTCCTCTTCTACATGCTCATCCTGCACATCATCTGAACTTTTTGAACCCTCTTCTCCTTCTCCATCCTCTAATCCATTTGGTTGTTCTTCCACATGTGCATCTTCCTGCTTTTCAATCTTTGTCTCGAAGTGCATTGTTTCTGTCTTATCTTTCTTCTTTGGTTGTTCTTCACATGAGTAAGCTCTAAACTCCCTGAAAATCACATCTCTACAGAAAACTATTTTATGGGTTAGTGAATTCCAAGCTTATAACCTTTTACATTCTCACCGTAACCAACAAAGATGCATTTTTGTGCTTTTGGATCCAATTTAGAAGGCTTCTCTTGAGGCACATGAACAAAAGCCTCACAACCAAAGACACTTAAAATTTGAAACGAAAGGCTTTCTACCTATCCACACTTCATAAGGAGTTTTATCAACAAGAGTTGAACAAGGAGATTTATTAACCAAATAACATGCAATACTTACCATGCAATACTTACAACTTCTGTCCAAAAGCATCTATCAAGCTTAGCACCACTCAATATGATCCTAGATCTTTCCATCAAGGTTTGGTTCATTCTTTCTGCTACCCCATTTTGTTGAGGTGTATATGGTGTAGTCTTTTTCCAAACAATACCTGCATGCTTACAAAACTCATCAAATTTCCTAGAACAATATTCACCCCCATTGTCAGATCTCAACACCCTTATCTTATAATTCGTTTGCTTCTCAACTAAGGCTTTAAATTCCTTAAACGTAGTGAAAACCTCAAATTTTGCATGCATAAAATAAATCTAGGTGTATCTTGACACATCATCAATGAAAGTAACATAATAACGAGATTTTCCAAAAGAGTCAACATCCACTGGTCCAAACACATCCAAATGAATGATCTCTAATAATCTCTTAGCTTTATTAGTTCCATTAGGAAATGATGATCTATTGTATTTACCAAACACACAATGCTCACAAAAATCATTTTTTCCAACAGAATAATCAGAAATATTGTCAACCAACTTTTTATTCAAATGGTCTTAAGACCCTTTTCACTTATGTGACCTAACCTATGGTGCCACAATATACATGCATTTTCAATGTCAGTTACATTGGAAAATTTACAAAAGGTGGAGGCATTAAGCCTAAACAAAGTCCCTATCCAACATCCTTTAGCTATCACCAAACTCCCTCTTACCAACCTACAACCAGACTTGTCAAATGATACATGCATTCCAGAATCATTCAACTTAGATATTGAAAGTAAATTTCTCGCAAGTCCTAGAATATGTAAAACATCATTAAGGGTTTTAACCCTTCCGTCACTGAAACACAACTTTACCTTTCCCTTACCAACAATCTTCTTCATGTTATCACCAAGGAAAACTTCTCCACCATCATAAGTTGAATATGAATAACCACTCCTTGCGAGGAGTCATATGGTAGGAGCAACCTTAATCAATAAACCAAGCATCATCACTAATAGTGTTAGCAGAAATAAACAAAGCATCAAGAATCGCCATCTTCTGAGGACTTTTCTATGGAAGTATTTGAACTCTTTTTCTTGTTTTTGCACTCCTTCAAATGTCCTCTCATACCACAATTCCAACACTTTACTCTGCTCTTCCCAAGGATTTCAAAATGTCCTTTAGACTTGTCTCTCTTTTTTTCCCCTTTTGGCCTTCCTTTTTCTTTGGACCTTCCTCGCACATGCAAGGCATCTTACAAGCCTGCATTCATAGACTTTCTCCATGCCCCTTCTGAAAGTAATATATCAATGAGACTATCCATCTTCAGTTCTATACCACCACCACTTATGGAAACAATTAGATTTTCCCAAGATTCGGGTAAAGAACAAAGCAACAAAATACATTTATCTTCTTATATTTTAACATCTACAGATGCAAGTTGACTTATAACCATATTAAAAGCATTTAAGTGTTTTGTAATAGAATTGCCATCCTTCATTTTCAAATAATACAAACTTCTTTTGAGATATAACTTATTTGTTAGACTTTGAATTTGATAAATTTCACCTATCCTCCACAACTTCAATGCAACATATTCTTCTAAAACATTTAGGAGGACAGAATCTGCAAGACACAATCGAATGGTTCCTCGTGCCTTCTTGTCCATTTTCTTC